>VXBC01007707.1:364428-412102 GCA_013399945.1 Ploceus nigricollis | reverse complement strand
TGGCCAGCAGGTTGAGAGAGGTGGTCTTTCCCCTCTACTCCCCCTAGTGAAGCTACATCTGGAGCGCTGTGTCCAGTTCTGGGCTCCTCAAGAAAGAAAGACAAGGAGAGGGTCCAGCAGAGGGCCACAAAGATAATTAGAGGTCTGGAGCATCTGTCTTATGAGGAGAGACTGTGGAAGCTGGGCCTGATGCATAGAAATATCTCAAAGGAAGTTGCTAAGAGGATGGTGCCAGACTCTTCCATGGTGTTCAGTGGCAGGACAAGGAGTGATGGTCATAAACTAAACCACAAAAAGTTCCACCTCAACATGAAGAAGAACTTCTTTATACTGAGGGTGGCAGAGCACTGAAACAGGCTGTCCAGGGAGATTGTGGAGTCTCTCTCCCACCTCAATGCATGCCTCTGTAAGCTGTCTTGGCAGAGTGCTGGACTGGATGATCTACAGATGTTCCTTCCAAACTTAACAATTCTGTAATTCTGTGGTTCTCTGTGTAGTTCAAGCTTGGAAAAAGTGTGTGATTCATTTGTCTTAGTTTTGGTAGTGTCTTTCTCATGGATTATGGTTTAAAGGCTGAACCACAACCACAACAATCCCCCTGCAACAAACCAACTGGTTTTTGATAGGTAGAAAACTTTTCTTCAAAGAGGAAAGACAGATAACAGGTGAAAAAGTAGGACATTAGTAGGAGCTTTGAAAGCTGTTTCTAAAAGGAGGAACAAAGAAATAATTGTTCTGCCTGTGCATATAGTTATGAGTGTAACCTTTTTCATATTGCATTCTTTTTCCCAACAGCCTGATGAAGGTTTTGACATTTAAGCTGTAAAGATGAGAAAGCTAGATGCATTCTCAAATCTCAGCTTTCATACTACAGCTTCATACTACAAGATCCCTTTTAGGCTAAATAAATCACAGGCAAAAACTGGATTAATTTGAGAGTCTATCTCTATCCTTTGCTGTGGTTAATCAAGTATTGCATTACAGTATTGCTAACAAGCTTTCTTAACAGAATGTGTATTGGTCTTACTACAATGCTCTCCAGTTGTAGAAGACTTCTGTATCAAAGAGGCTTATGCTTGAATAGTATTATGTCAGTGTATCTTTCTGAAAGAATCTGCACCAGTGCTACCTCGCCTTGAGTTGTGGTTTAGATTACCACAATATAAAAAAGAGTGAAGCTATTAGAGAGCATCAAGAGGAGGATATATTGGGTTTACATGGCCAAGCTTTGGTTGTGGGGGCCTACAAGGGTGGCTTCTGTGAGGAGCTGCTAGAAGCTTCTTCCATGTCTGGCAGAACCAACCCTTGGGAGCTCCAAAGATGGACGTGCCACTGGTTAAGGCTGGACTAATTAGAGATTATGGGAACATGGGACACCTCTGTGATAACAGATTTAAGAGGAAAGAAAAAAAAAAAGAGAGTTACTGTGCAGAAGTAATTGCAGCCACAAAAGAGTGGAGTAAGAATATGTGAGGAGGACAAATTTGCAGACACCAAGGTCAGTGGAGAAGGAGGAGGAGGAGGTACTTGAGGCATTGGAGCTAGGATCCCCTGCAGGCTGTAGTGATGACCGTGGTGAAGCAGTTGTGCTCCTGCAGCCCATGGAAGTCCATGGGGATGCAGGGATCCACCTGCAGCCTATGGAGGAGCCCATGCCAGAGCAGGTGGATGCCCAAGAGGAGGCTGTGACCCCATGGGAGGCCCATGGGAGAGAGAAGCCCACTCTGGAGTAGCCTGTCCTTCAAGAACTTCACCCTGTGGAAGAGTGACCCACGTTGCAGCAGTTTGGAGAGGACGGTGGGATGGGCTCACATTACAGCAGTTCGCAGGGAGCTGCTGCCCATGAGATAGATATATGTTGGAGAAGCTAATGGAGAACTATCTCCCGTGGGAGGAACCCCATGCTGGAGCAGGGGAAGGACTCCTCGCCCTAAGCAGCAGAAAAAATAGTAGAACTGACCATAACCCACATTCCCCCGTCTCTCTGTGCCACTGGGGAAGGAGGTAGAGCTGGGAATGAGGGAGGGGTTGGTGGAAGGTGTTTTTAAGGTTATATTTTATTTCCAATTATTCTGCTCTGATCTTCTTAGTAATAAATTCAGCTTATATCTCTAATTCGAGCCTGTTTTGCCCATGGTGGTGTTTAGTGACGGATCTCTCCCAGTCCTTGGCTCAATTCATGAACCCTTCATTATATTTTCTCTACTCTGTCCAGCTGTAGAGGGGAGTGAGAGAGAGGCTCTGGTGGGTACCTGGCATCCAGCCTGCATAAACCCACCACAGAGGGCCATGAGAATGGTGAAGGGCCTTGAGGGGAAGCCTCAAGGAGTGGCTGAGGTCACTTGGTCTGTTCAGCCTGGGGAAGAGGAGAATGAGGGGAGACCTCATTGCACTCTTCAGCATCCTCACAAGGGGAAGTGGAGGGGCAGGAACTGATCTCTTCACTCTCATGAACAGTGAGAGGACTTGAGGAAATTGCATGAAGCTGAGCAAGAGGGGATTTAGGTTAGATATCAGGAAAGGATTCTTCACCCAGAGGGTGGCTGGGCACTGGAACAGGCTCTCCGGGGAAGTGGTCACAGCACCAAGTCTGACACATCTCAAGAAGCATTTGGACAACACTTTCAGGCACATGGTGTGACTCTTAGGGCTGTTCTGTGCAGGGCCAGGAGCTGGGCTTGATGATCCTGATGGGTCCCTTACAACTCACCTGATTTTTTTAATCTCTCTTCAGTGCACTTATATATTCTGAAGTGTTTTACAAATGCAACATTCTTCTGCTTCTGAGCCCTTCAGTTACCTGTAAGATGAAATGGAAAAATATGGAGTTGAGCCTAGCAATTTTACATGGCAGCGTGTATTTGGAAGTAAAGAACCTGTTGCCTGTGGAGTTTAAAGGATTGCATCAATTGTGGAGCTTGGGCAGGATATCAGCAGTGCTCGGAGACTTCCATTGTCCTCTGATAACCCAGAAGGTGAAAAAGTGTAGCTCTATGGATGCAAGTGTGCAGGCTGCTTTTTCACTATGTTTCTCATTTAGAGAATAGATCACAGATGCTAATGTGTGCTTGCAAACATAGCTTCTGAAACCCCTAATCTCTTCCATATTTTTGTGTTTCTGCCAGGTGTTTTTTCCAGTCTAGAAAATTGTCCTCTTTGAGGTGTTTTTCCAGTATTACCCCTTTGCAGGGGTAACAGTATCAGGAGATGGAGTTCAGGGCATTCATTCATTATGTATTTACTGTTTTCTAGCAAAACCCAGTAAAATAGCCCACTTCACAGAATCATGAAATCACAGAATCATCTAGGTTGGAAAAGATCTTTGAGATCATCAAGTCCAACTTATGACCTAACACCACCTTGTCAACTAGACCATGGCACTAAGTGCCACATTCAGTCTTTTCTTAAGCACCTCCAGAGATGGTAACACCACCACCTTCCTGGGCAGCCCATTCCAATGCCCAATCCCCCCTTCTGTGCAAAAATTCTTTCTAATGTCCAGCCTAAACTCCCCCTGCCACAGTTTAAGACTGTGTCTTCTTGTCCTGCCACTGGGTGCCTGGGAATGAGACACTAACCCCCAACTGCCTACAACCTCCTTTCAGGTAGTTGTAGACAATGATAAGGTCTCCCCTAAGCCTCCTTTTCTCCAGGCTAAACAACCCAAGCTCCCTCAGTCGTTCCTACAGGCCTTCTGTTCCAGACCTTTCACCAGCCTTGTTGCTCTTCTCCAGACATGTTCCAGGATCTCAACATCCTTCCTAAACTGAGGGGCCCAGAACTGGACACAGTACTCAAGTTGTGACCTCACCAGTGCTGAGTCCAGGGGTAGAATCACTTCCCTGGTCCTGCTGGCCACACTATTACTGGTACAGGCCAGGATGTCATTGGCTTTCTTGGCCATGTGGCCATGCTGCTGGCTCATGTTCAGGCTGCTACCAATCAGTACACTCAGGTCCCTTTCTGCCTGGCCTCTGTCCAGCCTCTCTGTCCTCAGCCTGTAGTGCTGCAGGGGGTTGTTGTGGCCAAAGCGCAGGACCTGACATTTGGTCTTGTTAAACCTCATATCGTTGGATTCAGTCCATTGATCCAGCCTGTCCAGGTTGCTTTGCAGAGCCATCCTACCCTCCAGCAGATTGAGACTGGCACCCAACTTGGTGTCATCTGCAAATCTGCTAACAGTAGACTCAATCCCGTCATCCTGATCATCAGTAAAGATATTAAATAGTACTGCGCCCAACATAGATCTCTGGGGGACACCACTAGTGACTGACCACCAACTGGATGCAACACCATTCACTACCACTCTCTGGGCCCAGCCATCCAGCCAGTTCTGAACCCAGCAAAGAGTGCACCTGTCCAGGCTCAGGGCTGCCAGCTTTTCCAGGATTATGCTAAAGGATACTTTAGTCTGTACCAAGGGAGACAAGACCTAGAACGTAGAACGCCATAGTCCCATCGACTAATACAGAACTTTGTTTAAAACATGGTCTGTATGCATGGACATGGTTCTGATTCTGTTGCTAAACATGCCATAATCAATATTGCTAAACAAACCTTTATCATGAGACAGTCAGACCAACTGTAAATACTAATTAAAGACTAATCCAAAAATCTATTGAATGTTGTGGCAAGATTCAGTGTGCTTTGAACATGTCCCAGGGTAAAGAAATAATTACTATTTTAGCAGGGTTCTGCCTCTACAGTTGAGAAAATTTCTTTGCTAATGAGAGACTATTTTTGTTTACCTGAATCCTCCCATGTTCCAAAGCTCTCCTGTTTCTAGCTTGGTAGAAATAATGTTTACATAACAAGTATGAATGCACTGCTGAGAAGTAGAAGCAGAAAATCCTATCTTGCTGCATAAGGAATGTCATAACTTAAACTTACTTGTTCAAATAAAACACAGGGCAATTATCCAGCTATACTATATCGTCAAGCTTCAAATCTGTTACACTTGTTTACAAATGTCTGTGGAAAAAGGATGAAAATCCTAGCTTTACTGAAGTCAGCAGAGATATTTTCATTAACTGATATTGCTTAGAGACTTTATGGTAGTTACAGGTACAGAAAGTCTGTGCTGGAGACAGAGCAATTCCAAATCTGCTCTGAATTATCGTGATGAACAGAGATTAAGGAAAAATTTCAAACTTCCATGTGAAAAATGCCAATCACTTGTTTTTAAAATTTTAAAAGTTTAATAGTAATAAAATGGTAATAAAAATAGTAATGCAATTAGAGTAATAAAAAGTTCGACAATTAGAGTTAGGACAATTACGTGACAATAAAAACAAAGGGTTACAGCCTGGGCCAGGTGCCTCTTTCTGGGCAAAATAAGCCTGAAAAAGGACCCCTGTTAAGAGAGGATCAACCCTGAAAAGGGATACCCTGTTGCATATTCATACCCTTCATACATGATGCATACATTTTATTTAAAACAAAGAAGTTTGTCTGTTCAGTGTACACGTCTTCCTCTTAATCCCAGTGGCATCTTCAAGTCTGAGCAAAGCATGAAGAAGTTAGTTTCTTCTGATAAGGAAGCCATAAATTCTTCTTCTCTGGAGGATTTAGGTGTCCTGTGACTGTTATCTTGAAGCGAGCATCTCATTCCTTTCTTAAAAAAATATCCCACGTACGTAGTTTCTTTTTTAACTACTAAAGCTTCATTTTAACTACAAAACTACATTTACTATACTATTAAAATGTAAATACAGCACTACTAATCAATATAACATAAGACATATAGCAAATATCTGTGTAGAGCCATATAATATGCACTTTTCACATTCCAAAAGCCATGTATTGACTAATACCCAGTGTACCATGAAGGAAGTTAAAAAACCCCACCAGCTCCAAAACCTACCTGCTCATTCTCAGTGGTTTAAAGAACCCTATCTTCCAAGGATGAATATCTTCTTATTGTTCCCTTTTGCTTTCTGGTAGTACCTACATTTTGGTGTAACCATTCACTGCTTCAGGAGCATCAAGAACTTTCAAAACGAGATGCTTTTTAATTAAATATTCATGACAATATTCAATACAACATTTTTATGCTTTATGTAATACTTTAGTATCACTACACACAATTTCTTGAAATGTGTACATTAGGACCCTCTGATACTTTAAAATTACTATGGCAGCAATCTTCAAATTATATACTGTCAGGATCAAATGAATCTGCTTCAATAATGTTCTAGTCACAATAGTTTTAAGCCCTGCTGGTATGGAAAAGCCCTGCTGACGTCAGTTGTGCCCTTAAAGTTCAGAGTACACTGCAAACCTTTGCTGGAGCATGGCCTAACCTCTGAATGGATAAATGAGGTCAGTGTGGGATTCTTCCGCAATACTCTTCTCTTCCTGCTCCTCAGGCCATGGGTATGCAATCCTTATCAACTTGAATATACCTTTGTGGTTAGTGTTGAGTCATCCAAATGTCGTGTGATTAGCTTTAACAGAAATATCATTTAGGAATATGCACAAGTGATGCATTCATTTCTAAAGAATATCCAAGAGACTTACTTTCTGTTTATCTATTTCTGTTATACAACCTATGCAATCTAAAAGCTATGTGTTCATATAAGATGCTGGCTGTATATAAGCCTCCAGTCAGACACATGGATTTCAGGATGCTTACAATCCTTGCTTAAGTATAACATAATTGGACATTAATATGTTGATTCAGCTCCTCCGAAGAGAAGGATTTAAAACATTTTAGCTTTTTTTTCTCCTCAGAAATTAGCCATTTTCATCTGATAAAATATTTTTGCTGTACAAGGGGGAATTATTGCTTATCTCAAATTTTAGGTATTAGAATTAATGTTACCTGAAAGGATTTTAAATTGTTACAAGTATTTCCTAAATTTAAATTGTTACAAGTATCTCATAAATGAGTGTTGGGGGTTAGGATTTTTCCTTTTGTTTCTTTCCCTCATGGAATTTTGTCCCATATGTTGCTAGGAAACAATAACTACCAATACTTAAGAAAACAAAAGATGTAGCTGGGTGTCACAACATTCCATTGAAATGGCCCTGAATGGGAGCGGGTTGCAAGTGATAACGGGAGAGAAAAGGTGAGGGTGTTACTCCAGAGGTTTGGGGCTGGGTTTTTGGTCCGTCTGATTTCTGGGTTTGGGGGAGGAAGGAGCTGTTTGCTGTTTTCCCTGCCACCTGACCACTCAGAGCTCAGAACCAGTGCATGTGGTGCCGAAACATCAGGATCGGCTCCTGTCAGACCCTCTGCCCACAGCGTGTTGCCGCAGCCACTCCTGTGTGTTGGACTCTGAGATCCCGGTCTGCTGTGATTTTCCTGCACTGCAAGTCTGCTTAATTACTTTTTTTTGTTTCCCAGATGTTTTGTGGGGGAAAGCAGGGGGTGTCCCCATATGGGCCACTTCTGCACGGTAGCTTGGCAATCAGGACCAGCTGCCACCCGTGACTTCCCATCTTGGCCAAGCCACCATTAACCATTAACATGGTCTCCAAGCTCACACCAGAGCACCCCTGCAGCTGCGGGGGGATCATCGCACCTGCCCTGCCCACTGGGAGCCACCAGCGCCCCTGCTGGCTGCAACCATAACTACAACAAAGGGGAAATTGCTTAAAGAGTGGGAAGAGACTTTATTGGGTTTTCTGTTGTCGTTTCTTGTTGCTGCCTAGTTGTTGTTGTTTGCTTGCCTTGTTATACATACACATACTAGTAAAGAACTGTTATTCCTTTTCCCATATCTTTGCCTGAAAGCCCCAAAATTTCAAAGTTATAATAATTTGGAGGGAAGGGGGTCATATTTTCCATTCCAAGGGAGGTTCCCACCTTCCTTGGCAAACACTTGTCTTTCAAACCAAGATAATGAGAAACTCAATTAACTTCTAGATTGTTGGATTTGGAGAGCAACGCAAACCTGCGTTTGGTAACTGGAGGGATCTTGTACCTTATACAGATATGGAAGTATGGATACCTTGTACATATTTTAATGGAAGAATTACCTGGCACACCTCCATCCATATAATTTAGGCAACTTTTAAAGAATTTTCAGTTTTTCAGCTATACTTGAATGTTTTATGAATCTCGTAATTGTCAGTCTGTGGGTTTCTTCCTCCTGGTTCAACTTTAAAATTTGTATATGTCTTCTGATGCTTGATTTCTCATTTGGCATATACTTGCTCTGACTTAGGCATTTAAAAATTATATGTCAAAGTCTAAGGAAGCCACTCTAAAGCCTGTTTTCTCTCTAAATGCAATAAAGGAAATCAAGTACTGTGATCTACACTAGACAGCCTTAATAAACTCATGTAAATAATTCTTAAGTAAAGTAATATGAATGATGCATTTCATTATACAGCAATTAAAAGCAAATATTTTCCTAAAAAAGCTTTTTTAAAAATTCTTGCTGGATGTTAACTCTAGAAAATGAACTGTAAATTGCAAATGAAAAAGCCTACAATTCTGGCTTGCTAGAAAAAGTCTTCTAAGCAATGTCCCAAGGCTGAGGGTTGGAAATGCTCCAGCTGTCTTCCAACAGAGGAAGAGGAGGAGGACGTGTCTAATAGTACAGCTCATTTCTATAAAATAGTCAAAAGAAGTTTCTTCTGCATAGGAAATATTATCTTGATTTTTTTTCCCCAAACCATCTGGTATATATGGATATATGTTTTCCTCAAAAAAAATTAAAAATACTATTAAATTATAACAAATACTGACAGTCATATAATTCTTATGTGAGTTGAATAACAGCTGGGAAGAAAAAAGCATCTGGCAAAAAACCTTCCATTTTTATAGAGCTTTTGCCCTCAAATATTACTTCATAATAATATATAATCACAGCTGTCTTGGTTTAATACAATTTAAGAGGTGGACATTCTAAAATGGGTTACCTCCCATTAGTTTTAACCAATCCCTTTCCACCGATAAGGAGACAGAGATATGAGTAGACTGAAGTGAAGAAATAGCGGTTTACTAAAAAATGAAACTGCAACAGGTAAAAAATAACAATTAATTATCACTAGCCACAAAATTGCTAAATCTCTCAATCCCCAGGAACAAAGAGAAAACTAAAATTGCAGCGAACCCCCACTCCCAAGATGGCACCCTCCGCAGACAACTGTGTTTGGGCAGACAATGGGAAAGACAGCAGCAGGTTTTCTACCTCTCCTGACTATATGTGGAGGGAGAGAACAAAGAGAAAAACAGCACAGAAACTGAAACTCCTTGATTGCAAAAACTCCCTCTTCCCCATACAACAACCAGCAGGAAACAAGGACAAAACAAAAAGAAAACTAGGAGTCCAAACTCAAATGCCCCCTCGATCTTCCCGGCAGTGGCAACTCTGTCAACAAAGGCAGCTGACACATTCTGGCAGCTGGAACTTGGGAACTGAAGAATCCGTTAAACCTCATCTAGCTGGTTCCAGATAGTGTCAGCTCTGCGGCTTCCAAGCCACTGGTGTTGGTGCTGCTGTCTCAGGTCCCTTTTACAATGAGGGTGAGGAAGAAAGACAGACTCTTGAGCACTGAAGGATGGTGGCCCAACCTTGATTGGCTCTGACATCATACTGTGGAGTAGGTGTTGCAAAATTCACTCTGAAACTTTTGAATTGTGAAATGCTGCTTCTCAGGTTGCTACTGTTGCCATATGGAAACCTTTCTGAAGCAACCCTCTTCAGAAGCCAGAGAGGAACAAAAGATAAAAATTCTTCAAGTTAAAAATTATGAATCCTAAACAGGTTTTTTTTCATAGACAGTACTTTGTTTCATAAACTTCACAGTAAAAAGTTTAAATTCTCTATTTGTTGTTCTTTACCTTTCCAGATATTGTCCACGGAAAATTTACCAGCATGAAGAGGGCCTGGATGTGCTGATATGTTTGTACGTAGCTCTTGTAGGTACACAGTTTGTGGTACCTGGGAGTGGTGCTGCAGCCGAGCCTCATACCTAATGGGCTACAGCTGTGTAGGTCAGGTGACCAGTACTGAAGGTAATGGGACATGGAGTGCTGAGGTGTACTGACCAATCACAAAAGAGACACGCAGGTGCAATCAATGCACGTAAGATGAGGCGTATAAAAGGTTGTGTTGAACGACAAGACAGGCAGATGCTTGCAGCCTTCTGAAGTGATGTTGCTCTGTATGGGTAGGTGCTTGAAGTCTTTAGATGTGATATTACGTTACTCTGTATGGGCGAATGATTAAAGCCTTCTGAAATTGTGGGTGATACTCTGTATGTCATGGCCCTCTCGACTACGGTGTGTGCTGTGGCATATGCTGTGACAGCTCTGATCACTTATGGCTACCGTCTTTGCTCTCCACTGGCTGTCCAGTGCCACACATTAAATAGCTGGAGAAGCTGTGAGTTTCAAAGGGAACCAATGTAACATCAGTGCTGTGCCAGAAGAGTTGGAGATGAAGCTTGTAGGAAAAGTGTGTACCCTGCTGGGTCTCTGAACAGTAGCTCCAATATCGATTGCCATGAGATACATATGAAAGTTGTGCCTGTAAAAGTGACTTCATGTTGGAAGCATGTCTCCAACCCAGGTTCCACAGGAGGAGGTGCTGTTTCTGCTGTGTGGAGAAAGATGCTTGGCCATCTTTCTCCCTTCATTCACTCACCCCAGTGCTAATCACACTGGTGTTACTTTTTGGGGTACATCTCTAGTGTTGATCTTCTTGCTACATAATGGGGGTTTTCAACAAATGACAAAAATGCAGCCATTAGAGAGCTGCTATTTTGCTATGTTATTTCTAATGGTTTAGCTACAAGCAAAAGTTAGGGTCCTACCTGCATCTACTGTGAAGTAGCCATATTTAACTGAAAATTGGTGGGTTTAGTTTATGAAGCTGAAACTAATTGGTGTGCAGAAGAGTCTTCTCTCTGATTAAATACCTCCTTATGTCACTTTGCAGGGTTACGTGGAATGCCCAGTCCATGCAGACTTTGTAGTCATCCTTCATATAAGAATGAGTTAAATTCCATACCTTTTTGTAAGACATGTATTCAAGTCTGGTACTTAGCAGGATAAAGCTGAAGTAAATGAAGTTTAGTTGTCAACTGATAGTGATTACAAGTTCTTAGTGATTTTTACAGTATTGACACGATATATTGGTTCCCAAAGTTCTTCAAAGCCTAACAAAAATCCATCTAATCAAGAGATTCAGTTCAAGTCTGTTGCCTACATGTTACATTATATGTTTAAAAGATGGTTGCTGCAGAGATGAACAAAAAGAACAGACAGACCCTTCTGTCCAAAGCCCAAGCAACTCAGTTCAAATAAGGAACTTCTGTCTTGACCTGAGGTGGGATTTATTAAAACCTTGGAAGTCAGTATGACACAGATAGCAAACATATTGTCTTATTAGGAAGGATACTGTCAAGTGACAGACTCATCTGAAGAGAGTTCTCTTGCCAAAAGAAAAGCCCTCAATATGAGTCTGAATACTTTCATTTTTTTGTCTTCTGTTGGGATCTTGATTGCCGCTTATGGCCAAATGTTGCTTAAAGTCTCATATTTAGGAAAAAACCAAAGCAAACTTTCTGACTGTTTTCCTGTAACTGATTTTGTGAACTGGCTGCCTGCATAGCATATAGGCTGGGGCAGTTGAGGCTCCACAGTGTGGGAGCAGAAAGTGTTCAGGTCTGGGAAAGGGGACACCTGAGTGCATTTGATTAAGAAAAGCTATTGGGAAGTGGATCTAAGAGGTACTGTTGGGAAAGCTGAAATTATGTTTGCTGGGTTGTTACAGAAGAAAAGAATGGATAAGAGTCATGCTGCAAGATGGGGAGACCTTCCAGCCCGTGCTGTAGTTGTGTGGCTGCTGCAGGATGCCCTGTGTTTGCCTGTGTACTGCACATGTAGTGCCCTTGGTGCTTGGCCCAGCCATCTCTGGGACCAGCAGGTTGCTTGCTGTGGTCACCCTGGGGCTGTGCCTTCCCATATTGGTGGGTTCCTTGATGCAGCCCCTTAGTGGTCCCCATGCCATCTCTCCTATATCATCACTTTATTAAAAGGTTTTAAACAAAAATAAAAGCCCGTTTCTATTCATTCTTCTGTTTGCTTCCACTAGGCTGCTCTCTAGGAGGGCAAAGGGTCCAAATTTCTTAGCTCCTGCTAATACCATGTTTGAGATGATGGAACCAGGCTAAAACATGATGATGGTTACTGGAGGAATCATCTTTTATTGGCTGGTAGCTTGTGTTTTCTTCTGCATCTGAACTGGGAAAATTTTCTCTTTGGGCATGAAGAATTATAGAAAGCCGTACTTGTAGGCACAGCACAAATAATGGTGCTATAACCATTTGTAAACAAAAGATCTGCAGTGGGGTTAATTCCATTATTGCTATATAGTGCTGTTTATATCAGCCCATGCCATGGGTCTAGGGATCCCTATCCATATTGGAGGGTTGCGCTGACCTTGAGCCTATGTAACCTACAGTTAATAGTTTACTTGTGCTGTAGAGCACTTAAAGGACTGTATAAAATTCATGTCGAATTTCCTATCTTTTTATCATATTAAAATATAAATGTGAATTGACTGTATCCCAACAATATTCTGTCTGCTACATGTTATTAATTTCCAAATATATTTTTCTCCTGGGATCCTTCTGTGCATAAGTGGAAAGAACAGACAGAGGCATAAACTAGGCCTCTTATTCCCTTTGAGCTATTTCTTTCCATCTTTTCTCACATGACTGCAGTAAGTTCGAGTTAAGTATCTTCATAAACTGGTGGTGGAATAGAGTAGGAGAACAGCATGGTAACTACATTAGGGGACTTAAAATCACATTTTCTATCATGAAGTCTCTAACAAGAGCTGCACTGTATTAAGATTGTTAGGGTTACTATAAAAATTATTTAATAATATGATACCCGAACAACTGAAAGCCATTAAGGTCTTTATAACATGGCAGCAAAAGTGTCCTGTGCAGTGGCATGTTAATCAGGACTGGTGTCTGAAGTGCTCTCCCATTATGCACCAGTTCAAAAGGAGCAGGGCTTGTTCAAAAGATGATGGTTGCTATCAGAAGAGCTTGAGCAGGAATGCCTGCAGATAACACAAGGAGGGCTGAGGTGAAATGATTAAAGGAGAATGCTTGAATTTTATTTCACCACAAACGTTTTCTCACCATGCATGCTAATTATACTTGAGAGAAAAGTTTTCTTTAGTGGTATCTCTATTGCACTCAGACAACGAAAAAGGTATCTGATGGCAAGATCTTCTTTCTTGTTCTACATGTTGAGCAGAATGCTGTCTGTGCTCATGCCACACAGTCTCTCCATCATTTCTATCCCCTTTCAGAGAAAGAATTGGAATGTTTGTCCATCTTTGTTTGCAGAAAATACTCAAGGTGAGGGAAAGAACAAATCCTGCAAGGCAATTCTGTCACTCACCTCATCTTCATAATCTTTCCTTAGCTCCCTCTGCCTTCTAACCCTGCTATTGATCGTGTCATAGGCTACAGTAGTCCAAGGCAGGGGGCTGAAAACCTTTCCGAACAGCAGTTGCCAGTCTGCCTGTTGCAGCTTGAAGAAGAAAAGCATGCTGTGAAAACAATCAGTGCATTTGCTTTAGATCTAAGTGATTCCAACTAGGTCGATGCTTCATGCTGATGTGTTGAAAACATTTAAAAAATTTCTCAGAGTTTGATTTCAACTGGAACATTTCAGCATGTGTCTGACTCTCTGAAGTTGTTATTTCTCACTAATGTAGCAGACAACAGGTTTTCTTCTACCCTAGCACAAAGCAGTAGGGAAACTGGGCCTTTATTTGAATGATTTTATGGGAGGGGGAGGTTTGTTGGGTTTTTTTATAAGCTGAGGCTCTTGCAAATTGACTTCAGAGGAGTGCCAGTTTATTTCAGGAAAGGAAAAATAGGTAATCCGTTTTATAGAGTGCAAATGAGAGTATAGATTTATTTAAACCTCTTTTTTCCCCCCGTACTTAAATTTTCCTTCAAAGGCAGGATGGTTAATTCATAAATACATGCAGAATATTTTATTTTCTTTAAAGTACATGATGGTTCTTTGTAATGAGTTTACCTTCAATATAATTGGACTGATTCTCTCTTGGTTTGAGATCACAGCAAATGAAACATTATGAAAGGAAACTAGTCTCATCCAAATTAGCATTCATTCAGTTTCCAGGAATGGTGTGAATCCAGGACAACATTTTTCTGTGGCAGATGGTGGCACAATTGGTTTCCAAACTTATTGGAAAAGAACACAGAAAACCAGAATTTGCTATAGCCTATCTTACTGTTTGGTTTGGCTTGCACATACTCTGCAGCCACTAGAGTCTATAAGAAGCTAAACTGAGCAAAAACCACAGGACTATGGTCATAGTTTGGAGCTCGCTGTTCAGTGGTTTTGCGTGGGAGCCCATCAGTAGGACCTCACCTCTGATTCTGCTCCACCGCACTTTCAAGCAGACTCCTCTTGTTTTATGTGCCCTTTTCAATAACAAGTACTTATCAGTGCCTGTTGATCTCTTTGGGATACCTTTTTACAGAATATAAATATGTATTAAATATATCTTGGAATTTCTCTTCCCTGAAGGAAGTGAAGCCACCTCTGTGCTGTTGCCATCTTTGCTGCTTGCTTCAAATAACACAAAGAACATTTTTGTGCTACTTCAACAGGAAATAGTGAGCAAGTACTTGCCTTGAGGTATTTCATTGAGTTTCAGAATACCAGCAGATAGAGATGTTAAAAAAAATTGTTGGAAGATAATAATAATAATAATAAACCTTTGAAAGCTGTATTTATCTGTGGAGAGGAATTTCCATCCCCCCTGAACTGAGCCTTTGCAAATGCAGTGTATAGTAAATATGGCACTAATGGATTGCATACTTCAGCATTTATTTCCCAGCACCAAATATCATGCAGGGAAAAATAGTTGTCATTTAAGCAGCTGTAGCTTGCAACTGTGTAAGTCCTAGACATTAGCACTAGATAAGCCAGTGTAGAGGTGTGTGTGAGAAATCCTGTAGTCTTAGTGTCATTCTTTCATTCATTCATTCATTTTTAAAATTATCCATGAGGTGTTGCAAAAGTGAGAGTTATGATTTAAATATACTGCTAGGAATCCTGTTTATAAAAGGTATATTCACTTAATTTATGTATGCAAGATGTGGTTTACTTAGATAATTGATTTTGTTTTCTCCAGAGGAATGGGTAGAATCTAGAGAAGGACAAACTTCAATTTGGTTTAAGGAGATTATACCTGACAGAAATGTCATTAGATCAGACCCTTCTGCTGTGATCTACCATGGCTGCTGAGCAATGATGAAAAGTTTCTTTCCAATAATAGACTCTCCTTTTGGGACTTGTTGCATTGGACCATATATGTGAAAGCAGGGAGGAGGGTTCTTTGAATAATGAGTCCTCAGTGGTCCAAATGAGTTGCCTTCTATTGGCATGGATTTATATTTTTAAGTTGCAGTGGTTCCCGTAACATTGGAACTGGTTAGGAATTCATTACAGTGTCAGTTTGCAAATATAGGGTCTGTTCAAGTAGGGGCTGTTATGCTGAAATGCTCAGTTCGTCCACGGAATTCAGAGAACATGAATTAACTTGTGCTTGGGTGCACTCCTTGGTGGATTAGTGAGGAAGTAGTTAAGGGTGATTTAAAAATTATTTTATATATTCTACTGTTCGTCTGCTTCTTACAAACACTTCTTCAAACAACTTTCAGTGTAACCTTTTCACCCTCCCTCAACTGTAAACAAAAATAGCATTCAGAATTTCTACCCCAAAAGAAATTCAACCCAAAATCATGGTGCTTCCCAAAATCATATGCATTCTAACCTTCACCCTACTTTTCTTGATGTAGCTTTTTAAGCCTAGAGTACTACACAATATTAGCCACAACTGGAATTGACAGCAGAAAACTACAGAAGGCAATTCACTTAATCTAAGTTTGTTGTGAAACCGAAAACAGAGTTCTGCCTGAATTCTCTCTAGACTTCCTGGCAGGAACCATTCTGTCATTTTCAGGTGAAATTTGTTCACAAGGACCTTAAAGAAAAGGTCTTGCTTTTTATCTGACACTTACAGAAGTCAATGAAAGAGACTCCACTGATTATAACGACCATTGGGAAACTGTGCTATCCAGAGCTACACTGTAGACTTCTGTTTCTGGACAATTGCTTTTCCTCACTAACAGTCCAAGAAAAGATTGATGTAACTACACAGGGAAGACAGACAGTGGTGGGTAAGAGGGAGCTCATCCCAAAGAGCAACTGAACAAAGAGGGAGTGGAATATGAGAATTGCTATGCTTTGTTACTGCTCATGTGCTGAACTGATAGGTTCAAGTAAGTCAGCTGTATACTGCATTAGAAGAAAGAGGCAAACAGAGAACAGACCTGTTAGATACAGATAGCTGTAGGGCTCATCTTTCTGTAATACTTTTAACTTTGTCTTCAAATGCTGTTTGTGCTCAGATGCTTTTGCTACTATAAAAATAGTACATCAGTTTTTCCAGGGGAGACAAAAAACTTGCATATCACTGTCTAACAACTACCTGTTCCTCTACCCTCTTTTTTTTCTTCAAATAGTCTACTTTGTGTGATGGTAATACAGTTTAAATTGCTTCAAATCTTTTATGTACCAAGGTCAGAATACTAATGACATGTATCCCACAAATCTTAAATGATTCCAACAGGGTTGTCTAACTACATTGTCAGCCAGACTATGTACCTATGTCAGTTTCTCCATTACAGAAATTCCACAGTGCAGTCCTAAGTGATAATTGAATCAGATGGATACTAAATGAGAAGAGGAACTTAGATTTGGCTCCACTAGCTTTCAGATTTAAATAGGTTGCTTGCAACTATTATGAGGGCTAATACTCCAGTCAAGGACATTGCCCCCAAAATGGTAGCTACCAGTCCTTCAAAACCCTGGGCTAACAAGTACATGGGGCTTCTGTGATCTCTAAATGAAAAATTAAATGTGTGACAGGGACGTGTGGTTGAGAGGCTGTTCCAATTGTGGATGTGGGAGTAGTAGAGAAGTGGAAAGGAAGGCATTAGTAGAGTTTTATACTTGCCACACATGCAGACACCAATTGATAAGCTCTGACTTTGGTGTCTGACAGCGAAATACTCTTTTGGGAAGGAATCCACTCTTCCCATGGACTTAAGATATATACTGAGACCTTTAACTCCAGTGACTCCACCTATCAAGCGAACTAGTTAGTGCATGGTCAAAAAGTTTGTATGCCCCCAATATGCTGGAGTCAATACTGCAAAACTGCCTCAGCAGGATTAGCAGCTACACTCTTCTTCCCACTCCTCCCAACCCCCAACTTCTCTGCTTTGCTTTTGCCACCCAGCCTGCCAAGCTGCAGGTTTCTTTTTCTGAAACATATATTTCTTCGGAAAAAGTAGATATAAAGGGAGAAAATAATTTTCTTTATCCTTTAATCCTTTATTCTCTTTGCTTTTAAAAGTTTATTTGCTTCCTACAGTTGGCCATCTTGAGCTTCTGCTTCTCTGCTGTGTCAAGATTTACTTAAGCTTGAAGGTTTTTTAGGCTTGACCAAGCATTGACAGCGCTATCACAGGAGCTAATGCTAGAGACTGCCAGTTTGATGGATTAAGTAAACTTATTGAAATATCTTTTCTTTAACACTAAAAGATGCCAAGGGCTGTTTCTGTTCTTGTACTTCGTGTGAAACACCCACTGACATTAATGGAAGTCCCATGTGTAGAACTAGAGTAGAACATGGACCTTAATATTTAAAAGACTTGTCAACGATGTGCATGAAGTAATCTGGAGGTGTGTTGTGATGCTGCTTTGCTCCACAAAGGCCATTCTCCTTGCACATTCCCTGCCTTTTAAAGACACTTGCATGAACAGGAGGGCTGATAGCACCAGCTTTACATAACTTTTTACCTTTCTAAAAATATTTTAAAATAGGCAGTTCCCTTTAGATGTGATCAGTCTGCTTTGCTTAGTCAACAAATTATACTTGATGTCTTTCAACATGGTTCACAAACAGTCTTGTTTCCTGATTTTGCCATGCTGTTAGTCTCTGAAGGAAGAAGAGGAAAGGAAATCTTAACAGAGAAGCCATTTCCAGTGACCTATGCGTTCTTTTTAGTGTTTGTAAAAATGCCTAATCTTTTGTTCTCTGTTTGTTCTTGAGTAACTTGCTCTAATGCAGTGGTGGTATGCAAGGTAGCTAAGGAAAGTAAAATTATTTATGTTACCAAAAGGAGCTCACCACCAGTCTCATTCCTATTTCAAATACACACCATATTTATTTTGTTAGAACTAGGACTGCAGCTCAGTAGGGACACCAAATTGTTACAGATGGCCTTGGTAAGCTAAAACTTTCTGCATAGAGAGACAGCTGCAAAGGTGATTTCTTTGTCTTCCCATAAAGACTTTCTCTCACCAACCTCTTGCTCTTCCTCAGTCATGGCTCTTGAAATTCTTCATATTTACCTGGGAATGACTGCTTGTGCTCACAAAGGTTTTCGGTGGCTTTTTGGCAGGGAGAGTAGAGCTAGTGACATAATTGCAAACACTTTCTGAAGATTTTGGTTATAATTCTAGAAGACTACGGAAGAAATGAAGGGAGATAGGGAAAGAAGGGACTAGGTAATTCCTTCTGTGTTTTGAAGATAATTTGGATAATTGACTGAACAAGACGAAGATGGTGACTTCCAATATAAAATGCTTATGAATATGGTATTCATTTACCATCATATTAGACTTTCACAAATGTGACTAGCAAGTTTGCTTATTGGGAAGTATTGTGGAAGCTCTGACAGTATTTTTACTAAAATAAGAATACTACTTGTGAAAAAAACTTAATAATGATGTCCAAATCTGCATACAGGGTACAGTAAAATTGCCTCTACTTGTGTCAGTGATGTGGATCATGACCTAGATGTTCACATGCAGTCCACACAAGATCTGAGCACATTTATGCAGAAGTCTACTGAAATTAATAGGAATTGCTTTTGTGCTTTACAGCGCTGTGGCCTGCTTTGCAAAAATGCACTGGCATCTACAGTTCCAAGGGATTTTTAAAGGTGTTTTGCCAGAAGACCTGCCTCCTGTGCTATTTCTTAAGTTTTGACATTTCTGGTATTTCTAAACCAGATCACCTGTGTAAGCAACTGAGAGAAGGGTGCAGTGCATCCACTTTAAAATGGTATATGGTTCTGAAAGCATATATGGGCTTCATTTTTATGACATTTTCTTGGTATGTTTACTGGTTTACTATGTTAATGGTTAACCAGTCCTGAGGGTGACCACAGAAGACAGATTATATAAACAAGTGACAGCAGCATTAGCATTTCCATCAGTTTCTGGCAGCACAGAATTGCCAAAAACTGATGGAAACCTAAGTCTCCTTCCCAAACTCTTCACCTTAAAATTGTTCTTCACATTTACAGAGATTACTGCAGTGTTTCAGGGAGACAGTAACACTTCAGTGGGAACTGTCTGATAATTTTAATTTTTTCTTTATTATGAATAAAAGAATGGAATGCTCACTAGGTCATCCAAAGCAGACTTTGTTCTGCAGATTTCGAGATGTCCATTTGCAAAATGTATAATGAAAGAACATGGAAGTGACATTTCTCCATTCTCACTCTGCTTCACTGTACTCACAGCTGAAAATAGTTGTCTCCAGGACAGGTCTTCTCTTTTCCTCTGTTCTTCCTTCTGTGCCCTCCTAAACACATTTTAGCTGTGTGAGGCTTATTTTCCTCATCTGTTGCCCTTTTTTGTTCCCCCATGCAGCATTTTTAGTTTTCTCTTCTATTAGATAAGGCACAGAAAACTTGAAGCCCAACAAAACAAGCTAAATTTTCTTTACTAGTCTTTATGTAGGTAAAGGTGGTTCTTTCTACTGTTCTTTCCTTCCCTTGCTACTGTTCAATGGGGAAGAAAAATATTAAAAATTCACAAAATCAGAGGGGCTGAGGCTGGAAGGGGCCTTTGGAGGTCATCTAGTCCATACTTCCTGCTCAAGGAGGACCACCTAGACCTGGTTGCCTAGGACCATATCTAGATGGCTATTGAATATCTCCAAGGAAACAGGTTGCACAGCTTTTTTGGGCAATCTGTGCCAGTGCTTGGTCATTAAAAAAATACTTCCTGATGTTCAGACAGAGCCTCCTGTATTTCAGTGCATGGTCCTTGCCCAGTCACTGGACCCTACTGAAAAGAGCCTGGCTCTGCCTTCTTTACTGCAAGGACACATTGCCTGCTCACATTCAACTTGGTGTCCATCAGAATACCAGGTCCTTTTCTGCCAATTTACTTTCCAGATGACTGTCCACCAGCAAATAGTCATTCACAGGATTGTTACTTTCCAGGTGCAAGACTTTGCACTTCTCCTTGTTGAACTTCATGACTCAGCCCATCTCTCCATCCTGTCAAGGTCCCTCTGGATAACTGTTTTTCTACAGGGCAGTAAAAACAGGTTAGAATAGGTTCTTTTTCAAAACCATTTTTATTATATTTTTTTAATCTTCTCAGAAAAAGCTTTACTCTGTGATAAGCTGTGTTTCTTTGTGAAATCAGGTGAAATTTTTGGTAGTAGTAGGAGAAGTTAGTTTCAGCCTTTTCTACAGGGTCACTTCATAATTTAATTTGAAAATTCACCCTGTCTAGTTGTATGAGAGTAATGTGCCTTTGAATAGAAATGCAAATTTTAGCTTGTGACATAGAAGAGCTCCTTTTTGAAATTTTCTAAGAGTGTGTTATAGAATTATATTCTGGAATTTTGCACTTGCTGCACATTTTGCAGACATGTGTGCATATAACATTCATATAAGGGTTCAGAAAGTATAATTCAATTAATTAATCTCTTTAACATAATTTGTTTGGGACAATGAGTCAAAAAATGCTACTTTAAAATGTAGTTGGAAGAAGCTTTTCTGTATTCTAAAAAGTACATCTTAAAGCACATAAGGTAAGATTAATTTTATTGTGTTGCATCACTGGTGTAATTTGTTCTGGGCATCTGATCATATAAAAAAAGCCTGACTCTCAGGCACAATGTTTCCATGGGCCTCTCCTTGATGAAAACCCATCTGGATTTCCTGGATGGGTCTCCCCTCTTTGAAAACACTGAGACTTTTATATTTTGGTGGACGCAGGATTCGGTCCTTTGTGCAAATTACAAACATTGGTCTTTGAATATGTGTATGTCCTTTGGTGTTTAGGCACTTTAGCCAATATCTCTAAACAGAGGTCCATACTATTTAACATCTGTTTTTCTTAGTGCAGGTCAGAAATAGATAGGTAGTCTCAAATGGGTGAGTATAGATACACACAATTTTTCTTGGTTGTAAACATGCAGAGAAATTGTGAGCAGCGTCCATCCCAGGAGCAGACACAGGGGTGTTATATTCATGTCTGAATATGAGAAAAATAAAGGAGATGAAAAACCAAGCATACCAGACCAACCAACCTACCAAAAATTTATTAATCCCTTTCCTGGCCCAAATAGCTCTTGTCCAGCAACAACAAATCCAGCTTGGGTAGGCAGACAGTGAGCTTTATGTGTTGTTCCCTTTTGAGGAAACTATTATCAAATTTAATCCTAAATTCAATGTTCTCCTAATCTGTGATATTATAAAACATTAGGAAATAAAAAGTGGGTTTGCTTGTTTGTTTGGTTGTTTTTTTTCAGTTTGGTTGATTGGTTTTTGGTTTTATTTTTCCTAGGCAAATGATATTACCTTCAGTCCAGGAAAATCAGGTTGCTGAACAAAACAAACGAAAGCAACCTTTATGTAAATAACAGAGGAAGCCAAACACCTAGAGGTGCTGGATGTGCAGTCTAGAGAAGGGTCTGAATACATGCTTACATAGTGACCCAGACAATTTGTGGTACCCTGGCTTAGTTGATTGATGCACACAAGTATGACAGGAGGGGTTATCCTCAGAAGCTGCAAGATGCATAATGGTATAAAAGAGAATGGGATTTATTCACTATAATGTAAAACCTGGTGTGGCAGATCATGAACTCTGACCTCAGCAAGACACATTCTTCTTTTATGGATGGGGCAAAACATGTTTCTTTGCAAGTAGTATTAGGCCCTTGCCATTTTTTGTTTCTTACTCGTGATACTGCAGGGATATTGAATATCCCATTCTTTTGTTTCAATTAAGATAGCCTTTTCTGAAATCTATGGTAAAAGAAGACAACTGCATATTTCTCTGAGATACCCAAACCTGTTTGGGGATTCTGTGATAGAAGAGAGCATGTCTATACATGCTTTGTGATACAATAATATATACAAACATGTTGTTTGTGTATATTATTGTATCTATATGGGTCAGAGCTCCCCTTTGATGGAGACTGGTCATGGGCTGCCACTGACTAGCTATGTCTTTCTGACTTTCTAGTCATTCTGTGAGTTCCCAGTATGAGGGAAAGACTAATCTGACTAATCTCTTTTCACCTAGGTCAAATGTTCAGACTAGTGCAGATAAGGAACCCAGCTTTAAAATGTTGATGCTGCCTCACTGTGATACCACAGTGTGTGTACATATGTACATGTACACATATGGGCCTTATTTCTTTTCTTTGAAATGCAGCAAGGAGGTGTTGTGATTTTGGGTTCATCATCTGAACTTGCCAAGTACATAGAGACGCTCCTCCGAAACAGTCCAAAATACACAGGTTTGAGGAGAAGCTGCAGCAAACTCCTGGCGATACTTTACTATGGTGCCCAAGGGTAAAACTGAGATTTGCCAGTCCAAGACTACTTAATTTTATCCTTTCATCCCTCATAGCAATGATAGAAGGTGACTTTATTAGGAATTGATTGTACCGCATTTGTTGCTCTCCTTTATGTCTTTTTATCACTGTAAGTCTGCTTACTTCAGTCTCATTAGTTCTGGTGGACTCAAGGATAGTAGAGCTAATGGGAGGGAAAAGACACAACTTTTAACTGTTCTCCCATGTTTCATGAAACAGTGCCATTGTTGAGCCTGTTTAAGTATGCTCTGATCAGCTTCTGCTCAGCAAGAACCTCAGGACCTAGGACGTGTTCTCAAGCATTTTTGGTTTTGTTGCCCTGTTTATAAAAACAAAACAACCCCACAAAAAATGAAAAGACAAGCTTAAAGGATTTAGGAAATTGTATGAGCAGGTTCTTTGAACTATGGAAGTATACAAATCATTGGATCTTCTGGCTATAAAATTGATGACTTCTGCCCTCATTCCATGATCTGAAAAAGGCCAGAGAAACTTTTTCAGGTGCATTGGTTTTCAGGATGTAATTAGCTTTGTTAGTTCTGCATCTTAAGACATTCAGAACTACAAATAGGCTTGAAACGCCCTGTCCTTTGTGGGTGCTCTGTCAAGCATGAGGCAGTTTGAGTGATGAACTCAAAATTTTTCCTGCCTGTGCCTTCCTATAATATTTAGTTTCTTATGTTATTCTGGTTTTTTAGACTTGATCTTCTGTGTTAGTACCATGGATCATGTACATGTTTGTAACAGATCCATGTCCTGTTTGTACTTGCAAGAGAGAGCCTGGTCTCCAGACTGTAGATTTCTCTGGGCAGCAGAGGCTGCCTCCTCTCCTTTCAGGTTTCACAGCATTAGGGAGAGGGACAAAGCTCTTTTTTCCTCTCTTCAGCATGCATCCCCTCAAAGATTACCACCCAGAATACTTGTGTGCTGGGAGCACCAGGAATAGAAATGCCACCCAGCAGGTTAAGTTTCATACTGGCACTGGCATTTAGAATTGGAATGGACATTTAAGTGCCCACACTGTGCATATTACCACTGCTGCAAAAACAACACTACAGACACTTCTGGCAGGATCCTCTTACTCTCTGCAGCAGGAAGAAGAGATTGTGTAAAAAGGACAAATAAATTCCTCTGCTTGCGTGCATAGCCCACTTCTGACTTGGCAATATATTTTGACTGCTCTCTGTAAACTGTATTATCATGCTGTCTTCAGGTGAATGCTACTTTGCTTCTATGTAAAAATCACATATTTATGTGCAACATGACTACACGATTTGATAGTGTAAATGCCAGATGGCATGTGCTGCTGCAGTAACTGGATGGACACCTTTCAGGTCTGCGAAGTACCTAGTAGAGTTTCAGTTGCTATATATGTTATAATTAACTCTCAGTGCCTGAAAATATATCTGTATATGTTGCAAGTATACATTTGCACATGTACAAAAAAATCATATAGATATACACAACGTACTACGTATTAGTATGTATGTGTAGATATACACCTACAGAGTACGTAATATTTGTGTAGGTACAGAGAGATATAGTAACAAACATATATGTGTGCATGGTTGTAATGACATTTCCTTGTATCACATCTATCAGGTTACAAGCAGCTAATAATTTTCTTCTACTCACAGCCGAGCATAATGGCATACACTCATAAATCAACATCAACATGGAACACTGCTTAGCAAATATAAATGTATGTGCATTGCAGAATGATCAGAGATTACGAAAATATATCAGAAGTCAAAAGTAGCTGCTGGAGAAATGCTATGTCTTTAGTTTATTGAGATTGTTTGGAGGATCCTAATGTACTGTCACTGAAAGAATAATTTTTCCTTTACAATCTACTTAGCAAAGATTTATTGATCCTTTCCCCCTTCATAGAGAATTACTGATCCATTTTAGAAAATCAGATTTTCACACCTTTCACGAGAATGTGCAGAGCGCAGTTCTCTAGGGATTGCCGAGGAAGTTGACTTTGACATGAAATCCCTAGGTACCTGCACACAACTGCCTATAGTCTCATCACTGATTTGTTGCACAGGGTGGTAAAATACTTTTATACATTTATAGAGAAATGATTGCACTGCAAGCCGTGCTAGTGGATGTATTCAAGGTCCTGTTATTTGTGTAAACAGCATTTTTCAGGGGGGTTGTTTCTTCTCATCTATGCTGTTATGAACAGTAAGGTAAGATAAAAGTTTTTGAAATTCATGTTGCAAAGCAGTACGGTACTGTAGAATTTTCAGTGTGTGTAAATAACTTTCTTCAAGATGTCTACTCTCTGTCCTCATTATTGTAGTATCCCAGGTAGCTAAGCATTAGGCATGTTATATTGAAGTATGCATCATAATGAAGGTGATTTATTATAATTAAAACAGCATGGAGAACAGCTTTTATTAGACATATTGTTTCACAGGAGAGCTTAATAAAGAGCATTATTATTAGTTATAGATCTGTGTGAAGGATGTTGTTTACTGAGAGTTATGTGAGTATTAGTCAAAGTCTGAAGTTGCTCATTTGAGCTGTCCACTGGATGGGGAAAAAAAACCCAAAAAACATTCAGCACAGCAAAGAGAAGAATTTTAAGATTGGAGGGGAGAGAGAGAGACAGAGACAGAGAAAAGGAAATGCCGAGTGCATGAAGTGTTCTCTGCAGGAGCAGTTCTACAATACTTTATTACATATCTACGGAGACAATGGCATGGACTGTAAGTAGCTCCTGTCTCTCAATATAATAATGCACATAAAGTTGGGGTCAGATTGGGTTCGCTCTGGGCTTTGATGCTGTAGAAGGTCACCAAGGGGATCGATGGACAAAAATGAGACCCGAGTTTCATGCAATCAATGAGATTTTTCTATTTAAAGTGGACACTGTGTGTGAGTCTCGGAGCTTCAAATGTGCTTTTGCTCAGCTTGAGCAGATTGAGAGAAAGATATACTATAAATGTGTTGCTTATTTTAATAACTGCTGGCACAAATACTACATATCTTAACAGTTTAGTCTGACGAACTCTATTATGAAGTTGCATGAGCTGTGAATAAATGGACAAATTAGCAGCTACTTTGAGTGTTAATTACACTGAGTTTTTATTCTGTTTCTGTGAGCTGTAATTGCCTGGCATTTAGATAACAAAATATGATTAGAGAACTACTTAATCATTTGATTCAAAATCATGTGGGATTTTTCTGTTCTATAAAAAAATACTTTATACTATTAATTTCCTAGTCCTCTATACTCATTATAGTCAATTCCTTAATTTCTTTAGAAATTGTTCACATTTCCACAGATTAAAACAAGTTCTTACCTGCCTTTGGTGAAGAAGCTTCATTCTTCTGAGTAGTAAATGGATAATTGGTACAGGATTGCTTTGATAATTTTATCCTTAAAGTTTCCAGGCAGGTGAAAGATCATACATTGTTTTGCCTTTATTGTAAACAGTTATCTCTGTAGGAAGAGGGAAGCAATCAGGAAGAATATGATCAGTGAGTCTGACATAGCTGTAACATTAGTGACAGTAAATAATTGACTGATACGAAGGATGTTTATTTCTGTCTTGAAATAGTTAAGGAATTAAAGCAAATTATAGGCCAATTTCTAATCACCAATGTATATGATTTTAACTACTTTGAAGTTGGTGGAGTTGTTCCAAATTTACACTGCTCTAACAGATCCATGTCCTGACACTGTTTTCAATTTCAAAGCAAGTCAGCTATCAGACTGCGCTTTGTAAATGAGAAAGCCACTTGAATCTCGGATTTAAATGATCTGATTGTATGGTTTTAAAAGCTAAAATAGCTAAATACTCTTCTTCCCCACTCCCACAGCTGTTCTCTTTCAGTAAATTTCAGAGAAATAAAGTATCCTTTTTTTCTGAGATTCTATTTCACAAATTGAAGTGTTCAGATATTGAGGACTGTTTATCCCACATTGCTGCATAAGTAAATGCCCACCAGTGGGAGAAAAGAGGGAAGCAACAAACCCAACCCACTGCGTTTTTCAATATATTATTAAAAATGTCCTTTTAATGACAGTTAATACATCAAATGTAGTCCATCAACACAATCTCCAAACAATCTTAAACCAAAGAAACAAACCAAGACTTTGACAGGCTTTTTCACATAAATATCTTCAATACAGAGTAATTGCAGTTTTTTGAGAAGATCATTAGAAATGGTAGTTTTTTTACAGTTCAGGCCTAAATTTTTTTGCTGGATTCTGAAAAATGCTGCAAAGAAGAGTAGGTGTACAGAAGATAACTTAAGCTTCTGCCTTAATCTGATTTCTGTTAGAAGGGTCATTTACAATTCAAGCAGAATTTATGTTTACCTGAAATTTTTTTTTGTATTTTCATGTATGACTTGAGTAAGGACGTTTCAGCTTCTATTATTCTCATTAAAATTAAAAGCTAAACGTCCTTCACCTCAGCTTGTTCTCTTAATGGTCCTTAGTGTTGCATTCTAGGATGTGTTAAACATTTTCCAGTTAAGTCTCTTTGATAAAACATAGAAGTTAATGAATTAGTTGAATTTTTAAAAGAAAATATTGACAAAAAAAGCCCATGGCAGTAAGCACATTGCACTGGAAAACAGGTCTCTAGCAGTTAATGGAAAGAGTAAGCAATTGCAGGTAGCTTATATACAACTCAAACAATAGCACAACCTGTGATAAATTGGAAGGTCATATGGAAAAGGGGTAGAAAGAAAGTACAGTATTACATCTGTAATATTTTTCTGTGGACACACCTGAGTAAAGTATTTCTCTCTTTGCTTTGGCTGCAAATATAGGAAGGTGAAAAACCATGACGCATAAAAATTAAGTTGTTAATTTGTAGAACAACTACCTTTATTTAGCCAATATTGAAGTGTGTACCTTTTTGGACAACAGGTCTGGCATGATTCTCACTGACATGTCACTGAGAGTTAAATTATGTGTTTTGCAGTAGACCCAATAACTGCTGCCCTTTAGAGTACTTTCTTTGAGTTAAGCCTATGCAACCTCTTTTGACCTCCTCAGAGACATCAGCTGATTTTTACAGCCACCCCCTCAACAGGGTTAAGTTCTCAAGTGTTCACTCATGAAAAAGTTTTTAAGGTTTATAGTAAAATTCCTGCTTGCAAAAGAAGGAGCAGAGGCAACTGGGTTACTATGCAAAGGTTTTTGCAGAATTAGGTGGTGAATTAAGGCATGCTTCCCTGATAAGGCCTTTCACATGAGGCTAATAAAAGGATGGTTTTTCAATTCTCTGGTTTAAAGGTATTGTATATTTCATTTTACTTTATCTTTCTGAGTGATTTAGAAAAGATTGGAAGATGAACTGTGCATAGAACAGCAGGAGCATATGGACCACAAGGAAAAGAAATACCAATGATCCAAAACTGAGGAAACAGATTACATTCAATATTTTCCCAGTGTGCAAAATTTTTCATTTGAATTAATTTATAAGGACTTCACCTTAATATTCATATTTAATATACTTTTTTTTTTATACTAACTAATGAACGGTCCTAAAAAGCAATTTTTTACACTTTTCTCTCCCATTTTACCCATTTTAAAATACTGGAACGCAGACATGTAAATTAAAGCTTCTCATGGATATTTTTAACTTCTGCAACCTGCTTATTCAACATATCATCCTAGGTCTCGCTGATCTTAGCAGCATTACAAGGACCATATTTTCACACAGATGAACCATTCATGGCAATTTCTCCAACAGATTTGACACAAACATTCTTTTCTTTGATATTGGAGATACAAGCTTTCTATTTTTGACCTATGTTTTTCTCCTGACCGACATATTTATTGAGGCTATCGCAAGGAAAATCCTACTTTCCATTAATATTACACTTCTCTGTTTCTTTCTCTTGCAGAATTTCAGGTTGATAGAGCAGTAGGAGGGTCTTGGTCAATGTCAGCTTATGAATGGGCATGCATCAATAAAAACAAAACTCAAAGTTTTATTTAGAATTGCTATTTAAATAAATACACGTGCAGTAGTTAATGTGTATATATGTATCATTTTGATGCTGTCTTCATGATTCTACTGATTTAGATCAACATGTAGCATTTATTGATCTGTTCTGAAGGCATATCTAGTTTCAGAGAAGATTTTGATTGACTGTCCTCATCCAGAGTGAATTCTTTCTCCATCTCTCTAGAGTCTTCGGTGGCATTGGCTGTGGATAACAAGAAGACAAAAGATTTCTTCTTGAGGAAAAGATGTAATTGTATACATGTATTATCATGTTTGAATTTGAAATAATTATTAAATGCCCTTTGCTTTTTCCGTCAGACCAACTTGATACACTTATGCTGAGAGTCTATAAACTATCGGTAGTAGTATAGATATCTCATGTCAATCCTCCATTCTACAGAATGAGATGATTGAAACTAATGCACTGCATGGAGTAGGAAGGTCTTCTGTGACTTGTGTTGTTTGTTTCATCAGTCAAATATTCATCCCCTATTACCTTTTAAATTAAATGCTTCAGTTTTAAGAATTCCATGCATGGAAATCTATATTAAGAAGGTAGTAAAATTATTAAATAATTTGCGTTTCTTCATTTTTAATGTAAAATTTTTAATGCAAAAGTGTAAGATACCTTATTGCATATTTCAACAATAGATATTTATTGCAATGACTCTGTTCTCAATTTAGGTCAAGAGGTAAGTATTGTATTGTATCACTTGTACTCATCTGCATAAATAAGCTATATATCCACCTCTTAATCACTGGTGCCAGATGCAAACACCAAATATATTGTACAGGTCTGGTTTAGCACCACAGTCAAGAACTGGACATCAGCTCACTTTCTTATGCTGTCTGATTTCTACCTCCTCCTATGGTCTAAATGTTCTCTGCCATTTTATCTCTAAGTTCCTTCTACTTACTGAATGAGATAAAAAGAAAGGGATGCAGTCCTCCATCTTTTGTCTCCCCTTTATAAACTGAAATATTCACCACAGAAGCCTGAAAAGGAAAGGTATGAATGCCAATCTTATTTCCTGGAATTCTCCATTAACTTGATCTCTTGGTTAGACTCAGTAAGATGCCCATGTCTCTCAGGTTACCATCCAAGAAAAATCTCAGGCTGTCTTGAACACTTTAATAAAAGCCATGTCCCCACTTCTTTCCATGCTATTAATTGGTTTGGGGTTTTTGTAGACCAACAATAATTCTCCCCCACAAAGCTTTGTGTGCATGCTTTTAACCATCCTGAAGAATGAGACTGCTGGTATGGAGTTAATTCCCTTTTCTGAAAATCTAAACTAAAAAAAACATGCTTGGAGGCTATTCTGCCAAAAATGCATGCTTGGAACAGTGGCTAAACCTCAGGCCCTTGCAGAATTCAACTGCCACATCACTTGTATGGCTCCCTGAGAACTGGAGTCTGCAATGTTGACTACAGGGAGGTCTTTGCTTCATGCCAATTCAAGACAACTTCCCTTACTTTTAAGCTGCAGTCTACCTCGGGATGGCAGTATGGTCACTGTGAACAGGTCAGAGCTCCTCTAGTTTTCTCTTGCGAAGTACATATCTGGCAAATTGGTTTAGTCTTCACTCAAGCTGTTGGTGTTTGCATTTACCTCAAGCTTTCAAAATTTGACATAAGAAGTGATGTCTCTAGGCTGAAGTCTATTGTTTTTAAGGTTTTCAGTCTTTTCTTCTAAGAGAGTGATCCATTATAGTTGTTCAGCATTTTGAGAAGTTTCTCATTTTTAATTGGGTTTTATTACAGTACCTCATCTGAATGCTCTCCAGAAGTTTTTGAGACTGTAGAGTAGGAACTCCTCTCAAACTAGTTATATTTAATTATAATGTTGTTTGCTCACAGTTTATTTCTTTCAGTAGATTTAAGCTCTAGCATGTTAAATATTTTCAGATTATATAAGGATATTCAGTGTTGGTAATAAGTTTTTTCGAGCTACAAGGAAACTGGAGGCATATTAGTCATAAGTTTTTACCCCTGCCCTTGTGAGTTGCAAACAGGAATTGTCTGATAAATTTTCCCAAAGTTTTGTGTAAGTTTTTTTCTTTGGTATTTAGAATGTATCTCGTTTGTTAATTTTTTTTCTTGCAAATAAATGGTGCAAGCCAAAGCAATGGGATTTGAAGCAGTACAGGGAGATAAAAATGTGACTTTGCTGTGAAATTATGATTTTTGTGCTCCAAGTTGAAATTGTTTTCTAGGTAATACCTATGCACGTTATTGTCCTTTGTTAAAAGTGTTGTACTAGTGTAAACCTGTGCAGAGTGCGCAAACTACACAAAGAGACTTTACTATTGTATCTATGACACCAGCTGGGATACTAAAAGGGACTAGCTGTGCATTGTCATCAACAATGTTACAAACTGTGTTCCACTTTCTAGTCTGCCTTTTCAATCTCATTGCCTTAAATGAAGTGCTGAATTAGTCTTGAAGAATCCTAGTGAAGGCAAAAGGTTTAGAATAGGGGTTACTGAGGTCATAACTTGTTAGTGATGTTAATATCATATACAAGGCAGGAGAGAACCACCTTTGATACTGACATCTGATCTAGGTTGAGTCTGTAGAGACATTTAGAGGGAAACCCAGCAAATTTTTGAATTATTTTGGAGAGGAAAATAAACACAAACCCATATGTTCTTTAACTTTTACATTCACTGTCAATGCAGTGTTTTACAATTTTTTACTAGATTATAGTGCAAAAAGTATTTATCTGACTCAGAGCAAGTTTGAGGTGAAAGAGTTTTGGTGATATAGATTAGAAGACACCACAACAGTGCACAACTGTGCATTCCTGTGTTACACATTTCTCTGTCCAGTAGATCTTTAAATGTCACAAACAGAAGTGCTTTTTCTACTTATCTTGATTTTAGTATGTATGATTAGTCCAAGGTTACATGCTTGAAGGACCACTTTATACCCTTCAGATATAGATAAATGACTATAATATCTTAAAGCTGTAATTTAACCACAGTATAAACATGGCTTTCTGTTCATCACAGCAGTTCAGTTACCCTGTCGCAACAAATTTAAGATATCTGGTTGGGCTTCTCTTAGTTCTTGTCAGTATGTTGTCATCTTTTCTTAAAAGACTGCTAGGGATGTATACAGACACTAGTTCATGTAGGAGAAAGAAACTGTATAGATGGAGTGACACAAGTCACATGGAGTGATCACTAAACATTGGGGTTGGAAGCCCAGCATAAGTGTTCACTTGTGTTGTCACTTCTCCGTGTGATAACTCTTCTTTGTTTGTGGTCTTCCAAATCTCTTTGATATTAAAGGAAATGTGTGTCTTTCCAAAGCTTTACCTTACTTGTGATAGCTGTGAGAGAGAGGTGGAACCTAATGCATTTTCATTTAACAATTTCTCTTCATAAGTGCACATTCTCTTCATAAGTGCACATTCGTTTTTTGTTTTCTCTTCTTGTTTGTGATAACATAATAAAAAACAGTGGAAGTCTGCAGCTAGAACTTTTCTTCAGAAAACCAGCCCAGTTGAACAATTTGTTCAACTGTTTGTACGGTTAGATTGTCTGTCCTCCTCCTATTACTCAGTTGCTCTGCTGGAATCAGACAGGTTGGGAAATGATGTAGAGTTGGGAACAGTTCCCTGAACGAAGCTTTGTACATCTGGCTGTGTGAGACTTCTAAAATTATAAATGCTTTAAATTACTAGATAAGGCAGATTTTGATGTGATGAAGTCCAGGGAATTGCTGCTTAAGCATGCAATTCATGTTAATGCACCCCAGTCCCTGGTGAGTTGCTGATTAATCTGAGTGGTTTATAGCATAGCGTCTCAGTAGCTTTTCTTTAACTGATATTTGGAACAGAATTCAGTGTTTCTTCACTCTGATTATATGATCTTAGAAAACTGAAAAGGAGTCCATGTGTGGTTTTTTTGTTTGGTTTTTTTGTTTTGTTTTGTTTTATTTTATTGTGGCTTTAGATTTTTCCTTCCTTTATTAACTCCTGTTCCATACAACACTTGGACTTGAAATAGAATAGATTGGTATTCAATGCTTAATACTCATAGTCCTCTTAAACTGGGATTTCTCCCCTTTCCCCTTGCCCCTCAAGGTATTCTCTTTGAGTTCAAAGCTTATGAATTTCTAGGCTTCCCACGTGAAGAGGTAGTTTTGACCCCAACAGAAATTTTGTTTTGTGTGTTAGGATTTGAAGCTGAAAGGTGAGCAGAAGGAAGTTTGGAAACTGCTGGTGGAATTGTACAGGTAGTGTTACTTGCGTGGAGACTACAGTTTGTCTTTTCTGCTGTACTTTGGTGAGTTACATAGGTAGTATTTGTGCACATATCTTGGTGCTACAAAACTGATCTCATATCCTAGCTAAGTGTCCAGTCTGAGAACATTTAATGTTTTTGCTATTTTGACTGCACAAGTGAATCAATTTTGTGTAGAAGTGTTTTGATTCCATGTAGGAGTTGCTAGTTATCTTTTACTAGTAATCCTCTATGTAGGCCTGTGGGTGTACTACTTTACATTCTCCTGGAAACAAGCAAATACTTTGTGATAGTCACTTAAGTGGCCTTATTGTGCTCCCTAGGAAGATGCCCTACTTGTGAGTGCAAAATTGGTAGCACATGCTTATTGGGAAAAAAAAGCTTTTTCCAAAACCATTGCTGCTGCTATTGCAGTAATGGGATATCAAACAGGCAAAATTGTATGTGTTGTCAATGTCTGCAATATAATTTCATTGACTTACAATGTTTAAAGTGAAGGCATGATGGAAAGCTTATATAAGGTGTCACATTGAAGTAATCACCTACCAACTTGGTTTTACGGCAAAAGAGAATATTTTAATATCCACATGAATTCTGAGGATGCTCCAGCTTGCATGTAAACACAGAGATCAAAGCATATGATTAAGCATTCCGATACTGTAGTGCTGAGAAATACTTAAATAACCCAACAAATAAATGAATGAAGTAAATGTGGGTAAAAGTAAATATGAAAGCTGATTTTAATGTGTGAACAAGAGTTTGGTCTAAAACCAAAAAAGAAAAGGGCAAAAAAGGGTTTAATTTTTCTTACCCCACATGTAGCCACTTGTGTTTATTTGGTGCTTGCCTAAGTCTCTTTGCTTATGCTTTTATTTTGCCAAGATTTCTCTTCAGCAATCTTCAGAGTATTGTTTTAGGTTGGAATAAGATGATAACAGGGATACATGAGCTGGGACTGTCAGGCCTGTGAGTTGAGCAGAGCTACCTGTCTGCTTGAAAAGGGAGCTCAAGCAATGTCACAGCTGTGTGGGTCCTCCACTCATTTTCCTAAGTCATAGATCTGAATCATAGTACTGGGGCTGGCTGGAGGCAAATTGCTTCGTAGCAGCACATATGATGCTGTGTTTGGATTTGTGACTAAAACAATACTGATGACACCCCAGCGTTTTGGCTATCACAGAACAGTGCTTGCATGGTGGCTGTGTTAGAGACAGGCAAGAAGCTGAGAAAGGAGAGTCTCTCTGTAAAGTCTCCCTGGAGAAAGACTATTTACAAGAGTTTGTAGTGATAGGGGAAGGGGAAAATGGTTTCAAACTGAAAGAGAATATGCTTAGATCAGATAGTAGGAAAAAATTCTTTACCGTGGGAGTGGTGAGGCATCGGAACAGGTTGCACAGAGAAGTTGTGGCTACCCCATGTCTGGAAATGTTTAGGGCCAGGTTAGCTGGAGCTCTGAGAAATCTGGTCTAGATGATCTTACTGTCTCTTCAAACTCAAATTGTTCAATTCTATGATACTGTTGGGATGTCTGACCCCAGCTGACCAAAGGGATATTCAATACATGTGATGTAGTGTTCAGCATTAAAAGCAGGGAGAAAGAAGGAGGAATTGGGGTTATTTGTGTCAGTGGTGTTTATCTTTTCAGGTAGCTGTTATGCAGTGAGGCTTCACTGCCCTGGAATTGGCTCGTCAATGGGAAGTAATGCTAAAAATTCCTTATTTTGGTTTGCTTGCATATGCATCATATGTTTCCCTTATCAAACTGTCTTTATATTGATCCACAAGCAATGTCTCCCTCTGTTTTCTCCTCATCCTGTGGGAGAGGGGAGTGAGTGAGTAGTTGTATGGATGCTTGGCTGCGAGATGTAATAGCTCACCAAAACAGTGGAAATCTTCAAGAGGAAGCAACTACTGTAACCACAAGCAGAAATAAATGTGTAGGAAGAACATTTCAATAGGTTTAAAAAACAAGAACCACCTACTGGGACTTTAAGGGTAGTCATATTAATAACTGATTGGAAAGGGAGTATTCCTGCGGAAAGTGCAGTGGTAGGAAGAAAAGAAAAAGTAATATAAGAGGATAGGGTCTGATCACAGCAGACATGAACTCCTGTCTTATTTTCTTGCTTTTCTTCTCTGCAGTGAAGATCTGCTTTCCTAATTTTTCTTGAGCTCCTTAGGTTAGGAGAATGAAGGGCATGCAATGTAGCAGTCTGAGTACCAAGAGAGCAAGGAGAAACCATCTTTCACTCCTAGAAGACCCTTTGAAGTTGTACCAGTGTTGAGTTTGACAGGTGCAATCAAGATCTGCAGCAGCTCTGTGAAATGTATCAGAAGTGCCATCAGGTTAAGAAATGAGAGATGGATTTTTCTTGATGTAAGGAATAAATTGGTTAAGTATGCATTGCTAGATTATTTGTTCAAAACATGAGAAAATGGATATCTGTAGGTATTGAAAGCAGGTAAATCATTAAAGGAGTAGGTTAACAAAAGGAATAAATTGATGGTGGAAATTGTCCTAGCAGTAAATATAATTAAAAGTTTGTGAGTGTAGTTTGAGGAAAGATAGTTTTCATGAAACTCTAAGTTAGATATTATTAAATCTTAGAAAAGCATAGAGTAAGAAAGAATTCAGTAAAGACTCTGTGGATATAGGGTAGATTACTTATGCAGATTTTTACAGGAAGACTTAAAAGTCAAAATAGATACCCTTGACCTGCTCTCTCCTTTGCAAATTGGTTAAAAAAATCTATAGGGATTAGGTGACCTGTCTGGCAATGCATACAGCTTCAGTGGCAAAACTGAGCCTCCAAGAGGTCAGCCCTCCTATTATAAGCATCCCATGGCAAACTTCCTCTCCGACAAAGGAAAGACTATTTTTTGTAATTAGAGGACTAACAGAAAGGTCAAAGATGGTTTGAACACTGAATGATCTTGCAGCTGTGCTGGTATACTCAGGCTTGCTGCAGGAAACCCAAGTGGCTCTTTGGTTTTGCATATTGCAAACTATAAATACATGTAGTCTCTAGGTTCAGAAAACTAATGATAAATATGGACATAGGAATTAACTTTTCCTTTAAGTACAAAGCAAGGAGACTTTCTTCAAATATAAATTCCAAACACACAATAGCAATTTCCATTTGGACTGACATGTGAAAATAATTTATGATGAACAAAAATTGTAAGATTGTGATCAAAACTGATATTCTGCATTTTATTGCTCTATTTTTGTATTTTTAATCACTCTGAAGTTATTAATGGCTTATTAATATTAATTTTTTGGATGCTGATATTACCAAAGCAGTTATAGTAATGATCTGCATGTTTGTAGTATAGTAATGATATGCATGGGTTGTGCATATAAAGAAAAGAAAAAAGAAAGTGCAAATTATGTCATGTTTTTAAGTAATAATTTAAGGAAACTTTTATTTTCAAAAATTATATTTATTAGTTGTTTTTAAAAAAACCATAAAGTTATATATATATAAAACATAGGTTAAAAAGTTGGTTAAAAAGTAATTTGAGACAAATAGTATTATGAGATTATGTTGACCTATTTTTTTTTTAAATAACTAAACTACATTTAGGGATACCTATTGATATCTTGTTATTGATTTCAATGACAAGTAAATCAGTGCCCTTAAATAGATCTCAGTGATTTTTCATGAGGAGAATTGAGTATGTGTTTCTCCCTGTTGAAGCAGATGGCAGCCATTCAAAAGGCTTAACTGGGAAGGAATCAGGCCTGCTAAAAACTTTTTAATATATGTAATATTTACATGCATGTATATTGATACATTAGACATACATGTCATAAACAATAAGAGGATCTTTGGAAATATTTTTCTCCTGTTAAAACAGAAGGAAATCAACAGCATTTGTGACTGTTCTCTGAGCAGAGCAGTGATAGTTACCCTTTTAGGGTGAAACTGAGCAGTCCAGTGATGTTGGCCAGTTTGCAAAAACCAGGTGTTAGCATCAACGTGTTGCTATCGTTGCATGTCTTGGTTTACTCTCTGATCTGATTTTTCCTTCCTTAAAATATTGTTTGTTTTGAAGGAGTTTCCTCGAGAAACAATAGGGAGCCAATGGCAAATAATTGTATGGCAATTTTTTTTGTTAAAAGAACAACAAACCCTCCAAAAATTCCCCCAGCCAAACAGTACCTAATAAAGAACAGGACTGTTCATGTAAGAAAATATCAGCAGATCTGGGAAATGCTTCATTCATTGTTTATTGATAATCCAGTTACTGTAGTTGCAGCTAAAATGATTGGTAAATGTTCTGCTGTTTTCCTGTTGTAAAGCATTAAACAGAAAAACTGCTTCATATTGAAGAGAACCTCCTATATGTCCAACATATAATACTGTTGCTGTGTGTGGTGTGTGACACATGCTACCCTAGCGTGACACTCCCTACCTTGGGGAGATTATAAGTATACCTACAATTTCCAGCAGATTAAAGCTAGTGATAAAAAGGTAAAGCACCCTTTGGGCTTCAAAATCTTTAAGTCCTTATGCAAATTGCATTAGAAATATGAAGTTGTGTGATAGTTGAAGGCATGTTAAATTAAGAATATATTTACTTAGAAATTAATATGTTGTGGTCTACAATATGAAAAGAAATATATGGTACCCAGGTGTTGATGAAGACCTGGTATGAAGAAAAGTAACCCTGAAGATCTTTTTAATGATTAAAAAAACAATTGCACTCATTCATCAATGAGAAAGGCTTGGGAAATATAAAAAGCATTGCATTATTGATCTGCAGTATTTGTGGCATTATTAAGTATGTTTAGCAGCTGTAGCAGCAGGTTTTGTTGTCATATTATTTCAACATAGAAGAATGATAGGAAAACTATTTGGGATTTTTCCTCCTAACCTGGAAGCTGCAGTGCATTTTCTAGTATCTGGAAATGAGAAAATAACATTTTAGTCTGTGAGCCTCAGATCAGGGGAGGCTTTCAGCTTCTTCAAAAGATGGGCATCATTGCTTTTCTATTCTATGTTTAGAGTAGATAAAAGAAGATCTGCAGCTCCACCCCTAGAAAGTATGATATGAGTAGAAATGCCAGAAATGAAATAATTTCCCATACTTGTCACTGAAATTCAAATGTGCTGTATTATGGGAAGCTCCATGAAGAGCAGACTAACTTATTAACCACATAATATATAAAATTAATGTTGAGCTATCCTAAGTTTGGATTCAGATTTGGGAAGATGTCAGTCTTGTTTAGCAAGTAGAAGTTAAAGCAGACTTGCTTCAAGATAAAAAGGAACATTTTTGGATTGAAGACTTTTAATCAATTTTTGATTGTGATATTCTGGTAAAATCACGATTTGCCTGATATGATTTGTTTTACTGTTTTAACTGTATTTGTAAAGGATTTTAAAAGATTTGCAAAAAATAGATACTCAACTTCCAAACTGGTCTAGGTTATTACAATGTATTGTATTATAGATTATAAACATTTTAAAAGTGGCATTCAATTAAAAACCTGGATGAAACTGGAGCTAAAGTAATATTACTTTAAAAATCTTCAGGAAAAAGAGTTCTCACTAGAAAATATTGCTTCGTTGCACTATAAGGGATTTGTACCCGGTTCAACAAAGTTTCTTTTGAAGGTGTTACTTGTGGTTGTTTGATAGAATTTCTGGTGACAGCTGAGGAAGAGATCCATACTGAAATAGGAAGTCACTTTCTTCATGTAGCTGAGTCCAGGGATGACTACAGATGAATCTTGATTTGGGTCTTCCTAGACCAAATGCAAGTAATTGAATTAACCACTGAGCTGGGTTACTGTTTAACCTGTGCTCTGATTGTCAAAAATTCAAGTTAATGGTTTCTTTGTTTTACATCATGAAAATCCTGACATGTTATGTAAAATTGAGTTTTTGTTTAACTAAGAGGAGAGCTTCTTTCAATCACTCTGAGTCCCTTCTATGCAGCCTGGTCAAGTTTCTCTCTCATACCCGATCAACATTCAAAAGCTATTGTAAGTTTGGTTTTGGTGTGATTCTGGATGCGCTGATTTCTAAAAGAAAGCAATTTTAGCTGAATTTTGGCTTTGATATTTTTTCACCCAAAGTGATTTCTAGTGTGTGCATGGTTGACGAAGCCTGAAAAATAAAAATATAGACAAACTACATATAATACCATATTTAAATTTCTGGTTAGGCCAAACTATTATCTTTTCACTGCTTTGTGGTAGAAATCCTAGTAAGAAATCTTACACCTTGGAAAGAATAACTCAAGTATGCCATGGAGTATTTTATTGTGTTTCTTAATTTCGAAGAGATTATGGCCTCTCCTTCTCATGGAGAGCAGAAGGATTATGCTGATAAGAGCACACTGTAGGTTCTAGAAGGATCTTTTAACACATGTAGCATTATCATCTGGAAAGAGAGGCCTTGTGTTTAAGGGCTATTCAAAATAGAAACTGAGCAAATATTAAACAAGAAAAAAGACAAGTTATAAAACTGGCAGGCTTATGAAAGAGCACTTGTAATTTGGTAAACAGGTTCATGTCTTCTCATGTGGAGACTAAAACATCACCACATTAAATAATTTTCAGGGTGAACAAGAAGGTTGGGTTTTTTTATAGCAGGGATCAGTTAGACACCTAATGTATTACATTAGGGTAGAATGGTATTTTTTCTGTAAGAGTAATGAATGAATACCTTTATAGAACTTTTTTGTTTTGTTTTGCTTTTTTTTTTTAATGGAAGACAGTGCTTTCCTTTTCATACTAGATTTTTTTCTATGTCTTCTGGTAAGTTGGCCCCACAGTATAGAAAGTTTAGTTATTCTTTCAGGCTTGAAATTTTCTGGATGCTTTCTTATACTTGACATGGCTCGTTCAGAATAGAATTGACAGAGCACTGGGAATCATCCATTACTCATATGAAGAAAGAGTCCAAGTCTTACTCCTGATAGGACCATCTAATTTGAGATTTAATTGCTCTCCTACAGCATCTCCTTCTTTCAGGAAACCAGATGAAAGAAGAGTAGGAAATCTCTTGTTTTGATGATCTTAAAGGTCCTTGCCAACCTAAATGATTCTATGAAGTGAATGGGAAAATCTATTGAAGGCTTATCCCACTATGTTGTTCCCAGTCAAAATTGCCTGTTTTGTCTTTGCCCTATCCTGATCTCTAGGGCCTGATTGCATGCTTTCACAAAAATGGGTCAAGTTTTGTGTAACTCCAAGAATCTTTAACTAGAGGAAGGCTGATTTCTCTCATCACTCTCAGGACTTGCTATTTCTACTTGTGACTGCGTATTATTGTCTATCATGTGTTTTGAGGAGTGTGGTAGCTTCCCAGAATAGTAGCTTCTCTTGTCTCTTGAGCTGTGTATGCATACAAACTTTTCCTATATGTCCACAGACAGACAAGCTCCTTTTCAGTAAGGCAGTATGTCATTTAAATGTGGAATCATTATAATTAGGCCAAGGCCAAAATTAAAACTCTTGTTATCTAATTAATAGAGGAAAGTTTTTAATAGCTTCACCCTAGTACAAAACTATAAACAAGAGTTCTTGTAACAAGAAGAGCACTATGATCCTCAAATCAGACTAATAATTGTATCAGAAGCATTAAGGTCAACTTTTAAGACTTTAAGGCAACATTTAGAGTAAAGCTTCTGTGCTGTGTGCACTCTGGCATTAGTGATCCCTAAGTGTCATGTGTGTCAGGAAAAACACAAGGTATGGATTTATTAGTGCACATTTCTTTGCCAGCAGGATTAAGAAATGGCTTTTCTGGACCAGAGGTGCAGATGTCTCCTACAATGAATTATTGTTCCCTACTTTTTCTATAATGTTTCACACATTCTTTGCCTTTCTTTCCTTTTTTGGAGATTGCAGCATGATTGCTGGGGTACATTTAGAGCAATAAACCCAACTGATTGCAAAATAAATGCTCACCTAGCTATTTACTACGGGGCAGCTTCTGTGTGCCTATTCCCTGCAGCCTCTAGCTAGCCTGAGTAGCAAATTGAAATTCTCTTGTGAACCTTTCAGCTTGTTCTAAATAGGTGTAAGAAATATGTGCAATAGTATCATTAGGGAAAATAGTGAAATAGGGGAAAAAAAAGTTTAGTGAGGGACTTTCTGGTATGATTTGAAAACACATTGTAGTACCTCAATCTCAAGGCACATCAATTCAAGGGACATTGCCACTTAAAATTTAATTTAAAAAAGAAATAAAATTAATTCTAAGATTCCTCAAGCTACAATTAAAATCTTCATAAGTTTCTGTAAACCTTGTTTTTTCAGTCAGATCTGTGTTATTCTAATTAGCAGTAATCATTTCAATTTCCTCAGTAATTAAAATTAAGTAAATAAATGAAGGTGACCATCTGCTTAACTTGAGAAGAATATTTCTGTGAAAAAAAGCACCATGGCTAGTGATAGTTTTTATGACTTTCCAAATTAAATTTTTATAGTTCAGTTTTATTAATAAAATGCGTATAACTAAGTACTGATTTGTTAATTAGTTGTATTATGAACATATGAAAATGAATATCACTGGAAAAACAATGTCCAAAGCCACACTAATATTGAGAAAAGGGAAAAAAGAAGAACTTTCTTTTCCTGCTACGGAGAATTTAATGAGGAGAATAAATACAATTCTAGCTGAAAAAAGCAGAGACTGTTTTGGGTGATAATATTCATGTTGAGTGAGATGAGCTGATGACATATCAGCTTTTTGCTATAAGAGAAAAGAGAGGTAATACAGAAGATTTTAGTAAGCTGAATATCAGTAATATAGGTAAGAGACATAAATACGTAAATAGAAGTTCAAGATCAAAGTAGTGATGAGAGATCAATGATCATGTATCAGCTTGTTTGTTTTGCTTATAAACATCCATCCAAAGGTGGTGGTACAAGTGGCTGTGAAGAAAATGTGTTTTTTCCCTATAACTTTTCCAGAGAAATAAGAGCCAGCAGGTAGAAATGGTCAGAGGCTAGCAGGGGACAAAAGGTTGATTCAAAGTAGTTTTCATAAACCAGTCTATGGATAGATTGGGATGGAAATATCAGCACATTAGTGACAGCAGAAAAAACAATGTTAAAAGAAGAAAGAATCAAAGAAGGCTGTCTGTAAGAGATCTTTATTTATTAAAAAAAAAAAGAACAAACCTCTAGAACCAATAAGATGAAGAAAAAAAACTTTTTCACAAGAAGACCGAGGGAGAAGGTAATCCTGAATTTCACTGGTATTTACCAAAAAAAGAAATCCAATCCTTTTCCAGTAGAGTCTTGTTAATGTATTCCTCACACAAAAACTAAGCTAAGGTACATCTTAGAACAGATTTATCCAAGTTTGTAATTGTGCTCTATCTTGATTAAAAAATTTAAAAAGCTACATTTTGAATAAATTTTTAGAGCAGTCATTTGAATAATAAGTAATTACAAAGTGTAAATTTTATGTTTATTAGTAGAAATTTTGTGTTTGCTCTCAAACAAATTCATTGTGTATGTCCCAAACAGAAGTCTGTGCAATATCATGATTGGGGGTGGGGGTTTGGGCAGGATTTATTTCATGTTTTGAAGAAAAGCAGAAAATTGATTTTTAATACTTCTGTGGTAGGGGGAAAAAACGTCTGTGCAAATTAACTTCAAACTAAGGGGAAAATAAAAAGCAAAACAGAGGATCTTACTTTTTCTCTGAACTAGAATTTAGAAAGTAATTACATTCAGAGCAACAATGTTTATGGTGCAGTAAGTACCAAATTTAGACCAGTGGCTAAATCAGTACATGAAGCCTTTATGAAGCTCTATTATCACCCAAGTCCTACATTAAGGAAGAAAGTAATTCATATTTAGATTTCTGACTAGGGCATGTTTGACACAAACCCTATACAGTTTCTTTCAAAAGCTGTCTTTGATTACTAAATAGTTTTGCTTAGAAATTGCACTTTTACTCTTAAAGTGCAAAGGCAAACACAGTGATAAATGTTGTCCTGTACTTTGTACAGTCCTTCAGATAAGAAAAAAGAAAAGGTTTTAGCTTTTAGAAGAGGGTGTGTTACCAGAACTGTAATTTGCATTTGCAAATCCACAGGATTTTTACTATTAAATTAAGCCAAACAGCCAGTTTACGCCATCAGGGAGTGAGAGAGCTGAAAAGTGGTGTAGCAAATACTGCAACTGAATTACAGGAGGTATAAGCCACCCCTTAAGGGAGACACACAGCAGGGAGGATCACTTGCAGCACAAAACTGTCAGGGAGATCTCATAGGAAACAGGCAAGTCTGGAAGTACTAGTGCTAGTTGGACAAGAAATAGATGACAAGTTATATGAGTATCTGCAAGAGATGTGTGTATAATTTGTCACTACATGTGTGGTATATACAGCTATCTTTTGAATATGGGGATTGTGATTCCTTAGTTCTCTCAAAACTTGAACCCTGAAATTCTGAAGCATTATGTGCCCTTGCCTCTTACTTAAAGCATATAAACCCTTTTGGAAAAGTTAATCTTGCTGGTTTTAAGCATTCTTAGACTTTTCAGTTTTGCATATGAAAAGCTGAAACTTTTGTGTGGCTGTCAGTGAACAGAAGAGCCTGTGTTACAGTGCAAAGTGTAATCTGACCTATATCACCTTCCAAAAAGCAAATGCTGAGTGTCAAGCCCACAGACATCCAGTGCAGAAGAACGGGTCCTGACAGTATTAGCTACTAAAGATGCATACACAATTCCTTGTCTCAATGCATCCTCTCCAATGCTGTGGGTCCTCTCTGGGATGGACTTGTAGGTGGGCAAAAGAAGAGAGGGCTGCTGGGCCTGCAGCTGTCATAGCAACTACTCCAGAATTTTTTTTAGGGAGGCCATTAGGAAATATAGGAAAAACCCCTTTGATCACCAAGGGATTTTGCAGACTAGGCCACTTGCTGTGCACTAGAATTACAATTTATTATGTGTTTTGCAAAAACAATAGTCTTTAATCATGCATAATTCACTGCAGAGCAGACATGTTTTTAAGCACAGAAAGCAATTGAAGGCCTGGAGATAACCTGAAGTTTAAAAATGTCCAATTTTTAATATGTTTTTCAAGGAAACATGTCTTTCCTTAAGTCATTGTTTAAGTGATTTATTTAGTCTTCTTATAGACTAGAAATTTGGAGAGTATCTAATGCATCTGCTTATAGAGAGAAAGTTGTCGTTCATTTACCACCTTACAGGGAGAGCTACCCTGGGGGTTAACTACAGGTTCTTGTGCTGCCTGAGGGAGGGGGCAGCAGTTTATGTTAATTCACTTCTTATAGTCCTTGCCTATGTGTTTGCAAAGCCGTTTTAAATTCACTGCTAAGAGTATGGCCAGCCATGTGAGTGACTATGTTGATGTTTACTGCAGTGCAGGTCTCAGTGATACCTTGCAGCAATAAGTTCAACAGATTTTCCACCACCTACTGTTTGGAAAAATATAATTTATTATTATTAGATTTATGACTTTTTCCCATTTCAGTGGAGACACCTTTTCTCCTCAGATGAGTTAGGGTGAATAGTTTCTGATCTACATTTTCTCTCTGCTGTTTATTTTCTTGTATCCTTTGATCATGCTCATTCTTAGTCACACTTTTCTGTAAACACTCCCAGTCCTTTTGAACAGTTTATCATTCTTACTGCACCTTTTCCTGATGTATCTTTCTTATATGGGCTAACCAGAAATGAACAAAGTACTCCAGAAGAAGCCGAATTATTGATATACATAACAAATAAAATCCCGGCTCTGTTGAAGTTGCTGTGAATTCACTGTCATCGAAGGGCCGAGGTTTCTTCCAGTGCTTTCACATTTCCCACATTATTCTTCCTCCCATTTTTCATACATTCAATTTCAGAATCTGGCAACTTAGACTTAATCTAGAATTCTACAGATTCCATTAAATCCATTAAATTGCTGTTAGTCCTCAGATCAGGAGTTTTTCTCTGTGGACATGATTAGTTCCCTCCCCAAACTACTTGGATGAAAAAGGTCATATTTTGTCCTGATTCACATTTGTTATGGATGTTAGTAATTAATCTTGATGTTAGTTTTGAGTAGCTGAAACTGAGAGAAGCAGCACAGACTGAAACAATGCTGTTTGTGTTCACAATGACCTTTAGCTGCAAAACCTGCTAAAATACATTATTTAGTATATGAAAGCAAACAAATTTTTTGCCTCAGTAAATGACTGTCCATAGTGCACTATGAGTATGAGGCAAAACAACTCAGAGTTTTTTACAGTGTCTGCAAAAGAAATCTGTTGGTTTTTGTTTCCTCTCAAGAAATATCTAAGAAACGTTCAGATTGTTGCTGCCTAATAAATACAGTAAATGAAATGTTAATAAATTGCCAGCAATTTAGCCTGACAATAACATGGATTGACCAAATTGATTAAATTGATTATGTTTCATGTATTTACAATATGTAGACACAAGCCTAATTTATTTTCTGAAGAGTTCAAGGTAGGTATCACTGGTTTAAAAAAAGGCAAAAACAAAACAATGGAGTGGTGTTTGTGGTTGCTATCTGCAATAATCTAATGCTGACAGAGAGCAGTATTTTATTTAGTAATTAACAGTGTAAAGGGAAGAGAAGCTGTCATGTTGGTTCTTAAGCTGGGGAATGTGATGAAAGATGATATCTGCGATCTCATCCTTTCCACTTGTTTAGGATTGTCAGAATGAGAAATGTCAGCATTATGAAAGCTCAGCTCTGCTCTTGATATGATAAAACCCTTCAAAAGCCAGTCTTTCTTTCCCTCTCCCCCTCCTTTCTCCCTCTCCTGCTTGCACTTGCTTTTTTTATTTATCCTGTTTTGTTAGATGGCAGAAATATAATTCTTTCCTTTCTTCCTATTATAAGCCACCATTTTTGTTTTATTATATGTTTCACAACCCCTAATGCCCCACTGAAAATTACCTTGTTAAATGACAGTGTTTCAAAGCCATGAATCCTTTCCACCATTCCCTCAGAGGTTTGAAACAGTCAACAGACTGTAAAGAATAAATAATAAAAAAGTATTGATTATTTTGATGACTGTGAGATTCAATTAAGTATTAATTTTGCCCTCCAGTGGACCTATCAAGGTATTCAAAAGGGAGGATTCAGCTCAACTAAATGCGTGCTGAGTGCTTCAGCCTTAAATAGGGAGAAAATGTGTTTACCTACAGTATTTGAAGAGGAGTGCATTGATGCACAGAGTCCAATATTTAAGTGCTGTGCAAATTGAGCCCTGGTGACAGTGACATTGTTTTCGGCAGTATGAGTATTGACTAAAGAAGAGCATTTGATGACAGCTTAAACTATTTGTATTGATTAACATTTTCATAGATTATCATGTGTCATATCAAATTCACTTTTCAGACATGAATACATTAAAAAACCCACAGGCGAACATCAACCAATGTGAGGACGGGACAGAGGGAACATGCTAGCCAACCTACTTGCTCGCTGGTCACCTGTTCTCTGCATAAGAACCATTTAGGCATGAACTTTGCAATAAATAGCTGCTAGAGAGATCAACAAGGTCACTTGCTCTTTTTCTTTTTCTTAGTTTTTTTTACTCTGCTTTCTGTGCTGTCATGATATTATGCTTATTATTTTGCAAACAGAATAATTGAGTGTGCTTGGAAATAATGCCTGACCCCCAAACGTCCTCAATGAGCAGAAGATAAAACAGATTCTGATCATCAAGAAAAAATTTAGATGTGTACATATATATATATGTGTAATGTTTTATGGGGCATATAATGTTGCAAACACAAGAATAATTGCAGACTGTATGTGTAAGTATCTTCCCTAATTTTATCTTTTAGGAAATGTTTTCTGTGGTTTTTATTTTAAAAAGAAAAATGCGTGTTTGTGTCTTTATGGACTTTTGGAGCATAGTATCCCAACAACAGGAAGAGTTAGAGGAAAACTGTATCTCTTTTAAAAGTATGTAATGAAATGTCTATTTGATGCTGTGTATTTTCATAGAAATGCTGTAATGCTAGAAATTGTGTATTTGATTTTGTTAATGTTATACAGCTGAGGATGCCTCTTTAAATCACTATGGAGCACTCACCGGGGGCTCCTCTTCTGTGGTATTGGAGCATATAGGAATTTCTTCTCTTACTATGCTAAGGACAGGGTGAGGTGTAAAAACATACACACAAAAAAAGCACATCCCACAATTAAAGCTGTGTTGGTTATGTTGCTTTCATAGAAGTTTTTCTCCAAAGCATCCTGAATCTCTCACATGCTAGTTGAGCTTTAATAGGGTGGGGAGTAATGGAAAACTCATTGGATCTGTAATAGCTCTTCACTTGACTGCAGCCAGCAATAACAGCAGGAGCAGCCAGAGATAAGAGAGAGAGAGAGAGTGTGTGTGTATGTGTGAGAGAGAGAGGGAGTGGAAGAGAGAGTATACGCACACAAAAGCTGCCACTTTTTTTCCCCCTCACTCTTTTTTTTCCCCCCATCCTAGGATCCAATGATAGCTGGACAAGTCAGTAAGCCCTTGCTGTCACTGCGGAGTGAAATGAATGCAGAGTTGAGAGGTGAGGACAAGGCACCTACTTCAGACAACGAGCTGAATGAGCCCTTGCTTGCGCCTGTGGAATCAAATGACAGCGAGGACACTCCCAGCAAGCTCTTCGGTAAGTCTGTCTAGGTATTTCATTTCACTGCTACCATGTTGTCTGGAAGAGCAATCTTCCCCTGATTTTTTTTTTTTTTTTTT
>VXBC01007707.1:235642-360095 GCA_013399945.1 Ploceus nigricollis | reverse complement strand
GTTTTGTTCCAGTGAAATTAAATCTTAAGTTTCTTGTGCTAGATCTGATGACTGTGGTTTTCTTTGGTTCATTAGTGGGCTTTTGATCTTTTCATAATGCTGTGTATGCTTGAAATATGGAGTGGGGATATGGGAGTTAAATGTCTGCACGCATTTAAATAAACAAGTTTTTATTTTCAAACCTCTGCATTGGCTTTGGGATTTTATTTTCCTTCCCCACATTGTTACCCATGTTTCAGAATTGTGTGCATCCTTCTATATAACCATACATATATACACTGCAGAGAAACAAGGTAGAAGTTGTTTCTGGCTGATTATGTTTTGCTAGTAGATCTCTTGTATTACTCTTTAAAGAAACATATGTTATATATATATATTTTTTTTTTTTAATTGGGGTTGCCTTGATTAGAATTTATGGCACTGGAATAATTTCAGTTACAAAGGATAAAGGACTAAATTGTCTTTTACCTCTTGAGACAGTGGTCTCTGCAGGTCAGAGCAGAGGTCATTGCCAGGTTGCTGTGAGGAAGCTGACATTATCATCCTTAACAGTATATCTAGCCTGTGGGGGCCTTCAGACTATGAGCTTTCCTTTCATTAGTGTGTTTAAGGATGATTCTCAGTGGTTTGGTTATATCCTCAAATTTTAAAGGCCTATAAAATCTCTGCCCATCAGGAACACTTTGCTAAGGTTTGGTAATTTCAATGGAAGAAGGCAATGTGTATTTGTTGCTCTTGATGCATTTTAAAGCGATAGTGAATATCTCTGTTCTGATAGGAAGGTTCATGGCCCAAATGGTCTCTATATTGAAATCAGAGCCTTCTTTTAGAGGCCACAGACATAACATCTGAAGTATGTTTGATCTGCATATAAAGGTTCTTGTCTCTTCACATAATTTTATTCCTTAATTTCCACATTGTGGGTGCTTTGTTCTAAGACACTATCGGTCCTCCATGCCACAGAACTGACCCTGCTAGTGCTTGAATGTGTGATACTTTCCTTAGAGCAAATAATCTGTGGATTAGGAGCCCTATTTAATGACAAAGACTGTGTCAATGAGAAACATTAATGTGTGGCATGTTTACAGGACTGAGTCATCATACAGTCTTGTAAATTAATTTTCTAAAATTTAGTGAAGTGTTGCCTAAATAATGAGTAAGTTCTTAAAGAACCCAGAGATCTGGTTATGTGATTGATTATTACTTCTGAAGGATAAATTTTACATGAGCATTTTTAAATAGGTCTTTGCAAACAGGCACTTGAATTACTCTGAATAATACTGTTGTCTGATCTCTTGGCAGAATTCTTACTCTGTCAGTGGGACATGTACTTGTGAATGGGGAGTAAATGCCCATTAAAACCAAAACAGATGTTATGACTATTTAAACACAAAGCATGATGCAATGGTAAGATAGAAAATCCATCCTCAGCTCAGCTTTCCTGCTGTGCTTAGGTATTGCAGGTAGCTCAGGCTGTGGTGGTACTGGTACTAGCACATATGTTCCAGCTCTGAGGAGACCAGAGCTTTAGTCCCTTAGCCTTTGATGAAAGCAATATTGGACTGATGAAGGACAGGTATTGCAGCCCCACTAATAAATCCTCTTGCCTGTATGGAAGTAAAGAGGAGTCTTGTAGCTGTCCCTGAATTGTGACAAAGACAGACCATATTAAAAAAACCAAAGAAAAGATGAAAGTTGGTTTGAGTATAAGTTAATAGTGGGGTTTTTTTAAGTGTATGCTCTGTGTTTTTCAAATGAGTCTTGAAGTCTCATTTTCTGTATTTATACATAGAACGACTAACATTAGAGAGGGAAGGAAAAACCAATTAAATCCTAGTATGTAATTGGTATGACTGAATGACAAAAGGTTCATTTTTAATTAATCTTTCTTCTCTCTGAAGTTATAAAAATAGCAACAAACTTGTTTAAAAGCAGCATAAATGGCTGGCTGTTTCAAAGGGGACATGCTGGCTACTAGACAGTAAACAAGTAATTTGTGAAAGAACTGATGTATTCTTTGATTGAGATCCTTGCCAGTTTGTGTTTTGAGATTAATAATAGATCAGACACTTGCACATTTGAAAAGGAAGTAAATGTAAAAAGGAAGGATAATGCTATGATTCTATTGGACTTCACATGATTCATCAAGTTCGCTGTAGGAATGTGCAGGTGAGGCAGACGGCAGCAAAGTTAGATTTGCCCAGCTGTACACATGGCACCACTTAACACCTCTCTTGATTTCCTTATGCTAAACAAAGAGGCGGCAAGTACTTACACCAAACTGGCACCCTGTCAGGGCAATCTGTATAAAGTTTCCTGCTGTCAGGTTAATAAATTTCTTAAAAATATCCAAAGGCAGAGGTAGCTGTAGGATGCTCATAGTAACAGTTGCCATTCTCCTGTGGATCATTTTTCTCTTTAATATCCTGTGTAGCACTTGGTTTTCCTTGTGTTGTCTTCCTAGGTCTTTTTTTTCCTTGTAATTTGTAGGTTCTTCTTTGTTTTAATTATTTTTCCTTGTGAAACTGTTTCTTCTGTTGGATCCATCATTTATGGTCCCTTTTTGGGGGGAGAGATGGAAAAAGGATGGGAACATCAACTTTAGGGGTTTTTATACTTTGATTTAATTGCATATTCAATATATTAAGGTTTCTTCCACAAATGGGTTTTATTATGACTTTTTACATTACTACCACTAGTACTACCATTAGGACTTACAAAATAACATTATTTTGTGAGTTACAAAAATATTTCTGACAAACTCAGAGGTAGCAGCTACATTCAAATGATGAAATGAGAAAATTAACGCTAAACAGGGATAAAACCAGTATAAAATTAAATGTGTCATAATTTGCAGGTTTCAACAGGAATATTATTTTTTCATGTAAATAGCTTGATGTTTTTAAACCATAAAGTCTTGCTTTTCTCTTTTTCCACCATCTAAAAATCAAAATCAATATCAGTATGAAACAAAGAAAGATTTGTATTGTGACATGTCCTGCTTTGTGTTGTGATACTGCTTTGATGCTCTCAGAAGCCCTTTTACTTTGAAAGCAGAGGTAATCTAAAGAAGAGTAGTACCTCATCCTGTCTGGCTAGGTAGAATCTGCTGGTTTCAGAGAGATTAAAATTGGGTTTGTTCTCTAGATTTCAGGGATATCTATATCAACCAAATCAATGAACAATGCACACCCCTGCACTTTAAAGCAAGTTTTTTAAACACTAAACTACTGCTTGTCTATGCCTAAAAGAAATTTGGATTTCTGGTTGTATTTTAGAATATACAAGAAAGAAGAATATACAATATTAGGAAATAAATAAATAAATAAATATGCAAGAAAGCATATACAATATTAAGAAAGTGGGAGTTTTGTTTTTCTTCTCAGATGTCCTTTTTTTTCAGAAAGGTAAGCCATCATTTTAATTTCTGAACAGTTGACATCTTACAGAAATGTTACCTTTCACAAAATAGAGTAATCACACTACTTGGAAGGGATTACAAAAGTTAAATATATATAAAAATATATATATTTGTAATACATATAAATTAACAGCTAGTGTGACTGAAATATGACATTCATTATTTTAATACAATAAAAAACTCAGAGTCCTAAAACAACTTCATGTTACACTGAAGATTTGAATGTTACACAAATAAGTAATAAAGACTTTTTTGCATTGGGAACAACATTTTCTACAGTAGTCTATCATTAGATTCTTTCTTTCAAAATGAGCATGGAGTTTGCAGAATGACAGTAACACTAACTTTTAAAACATTGGCTTTTAGGAACCTCTTTGTGCTTTTCAGTTCAGATGGTGGTCGTATGATTTGGTTACCATTAGAGATTCTATTAAATCATTTTCATTGTCTAGCTCAGTCTCCTATCTGACATAGTCCTACATTTAAAAATCTTGGTTTTAAGTTGTTGAATAAAGAATTACTAGCAGTCAGTTGCTTTCCAGAAGACTTTAAAGGAAGTTGTCTCCCAGAGCACTTTGGACACACAGCCTAGCCTGTTGTTCTCACCACAAACACCAAGGCTTTTGAAGTAGGACATCGGTAAAAACAAAAGTGCCATCTTTCCTGTCTTCCCTTCTTCCTTACAGCCAGGCTTGGAGCTGTTCTCCTCTCTTCTGCTCCTTGGTGTGTGCACACAGCTGGAAACACATCCAGCTGTGTCATGGGCAGTTGCAAAATGCATTTTGCTTCCACCTGTCAAGGTCTTTAGGCTTCTGTGACTTGTTTGAAGCTTAATGTTTGCGAGAGTTTGCTCCTTGAAGAGGATGATCAAAAACCTCCGTTTAATCAAGAAGCCAGAATTGCTTTTCAGTTAACATACCTTAAGGCATACTTTAATATATTGTACTATTAAGTATGTGTAATTATTTCTTGAGGTAGAACAGTGTTAACTGGAGAGCAAGAAAAATAATTTTAATTCAGTCTAATCTCTTGAGCAAATACTATATGGAGTAGTTTTTGTATTTTCTTTTGCATACAGTTAGGATTTATTCACATGGTGTAGAGATGTTATATTTCCTCAGTGATTCGAATAAACATGAGGCCGGATTCTTATGGGTCTTGGGTGACTGTCCGTCACATACACAGAAGACCATAGATTTCAACAGGATATTCATCCTATCAATACTTGCAAGTCAGTTTGGGCCCTCCATTTGTTTCAGTCACTCCTCTACAGTGGTTTCTTATGTTGTGGAGATAAATCAGCCAAGGTTTATCAGTATGTTTATACTGACAGGAAGGAGCAACCACTCTATAATTATGCTGCATTCATATTTAACAAATTATGAATTATGGAACCAGTCCTGGGATTACTTTAGGTTTCTGCTTTGCTGTGCAGGTGTATTTCATGAGTATTGCTAAGGCTCTGCAACTCCACCTCTGCTGTCATGGGGAGGTCAGAGGCGGAATGTATGTAAAGCTTCCATTAAGGTGAGAAAGTTCTTAAGTAGAGTGGATTATCATAATTAAAAAAAATAAGAAACATAAATGGTAATTATTACTAAAACAAAAACAACTAGACAAATCAGCAGAGATTAAAGGGAGGGGAAGGAAATTAGGTAGATATATTTGGACTCAGCTGTGATTTATATTTCTCCTCCTTTCTTGTACTTCCTTGCCTGAAGTCATAAATATTTGGACTGCGAGTCACAAGTATTGATGAAAGAAAAATGGAATTTACAGCTAAAAGAAAAAAGGAAATGAAAACATATAAAAAATTTTTTGCTACTAATTGAATATACTTTATTGTCATAAGCACAATAAACTTAGTGATAATATCCAGCAAGAAAAGCATCTGCATAAGTTGTTTGAGTTGATGTGGTTTTTTTCTTCCTGGTATGAAGAGTGAGAGGGAAAACTCTTGTGTGACTCTCTTGCTGGGATTTGATGCATTGTTTGCAGAGTCTTCTCATTTTAACTGTGTGGATATAGCACAGTGAACCTTCTCATAACAGTTGCTGACAAGAAAAAAAAAATCTTTCAATCAGCTGGTCTGGCTTGCTCCCACTCTCCCCAGCCCCCACACTGCTTTGCTTTTATGAAGCAATGAATAAAAGAGGGACCAGATGATGCAAATGTTTGCTCAGATGAGATGTGCTAGTCAGTGAGCAACTTTGGATTTGCTGGACTCTGGCTTGTGACCGTGGACTTCAAAGGGATTGAGTTTGGGGGTCAAGCTTTTCTCACATTGCCATTGTCTCATTTGTGTAAAATGATGCTGGTGTATTTTGAATAGCACTTTAAAAATTTCAGCCTTGCTTGTGTCAGCAGACCCTGACTGGTGTAAAGGCTGATGTGCTAGAATACAGGGTGCATTCTCCCAGGTGTGGTAGTTGGGCTGTCTGGGGCTCTATTGGAAGGGAGATGAAGGAGGATTTTAGTTTATACTCTATCTGAAAACTCAGGCGTGAAACATTCATCATAAGGAGAAAAATCAGGCCCGTTCTTGCAAAAAGAAAAAAATATCTCTAGGGTCTGGTCAGGCTTTTGGTTATTTATTTTTAATAAAACATTATTCTGTTTTTGTATTCTTTTCTGTGGGTTCATATAACTGTGGTATTTCAAACCAGCTTAAAACAGTTTAAAAAAAAAGGGTTCCCTAAAAGACAGTGTGCTGCTGACTGTTTTATTTTGTTTATATCTGATATTTCTTATGGTATTCAGATGGTTGTAATAGACTAGCACAAGAGCTGCATGTCTTGTCATCTGTACTATATCAATACATTTTTATAATGATACAATAACCTGAACTCTGTAACAGTTTATGATCCATTTGAGAATTCTTATGGATTCTCAGAGTGACAGAGGCCTGAAAAAAGAACTTGACTGCTTTCACAAAACTGGTGCTGTGACAGGAAAAACTAGTGTGCCTGTGATTTAGTTGCTAAGGAATCATATTGATCTGATTCGTCATTAAACTTTTAAGTTGGGAAAAAAAAAGAAAAAAGTCAAGCTGTTTGAAGGTGGAAAAACAGTGATGTGATTGTGAGGATCTGCAATACAGGTAAACTGTGCCATACTGCTACGAATATTGATTTGTTATGATTAATAAATATGATTTTATGCATTACCCATGTACTTTATCTATAATACTTCTTTTTTTAGAGCAGAAGAAAATTGCCTCTTGCTCTTTATTTTTCATTGACTATTTTTAGTCAATGATAAATAAAGAAATTTAACAGCAATCTGATTACAGGAAAGACAGGAATTTAAACAGAAACATAGCAGTAATGAATAACCACACAGCACGCTACACACATGCAGCCATTTTAACATTTGTAATGGTGCTAATTTCCTGGCTTTTAAAAATATGCTTCCACATGAGCTCTCAAAAGACATAAAAGCTTGGCATGTAAAGTAAATTGTTTGTCACTTGCTGACGACCTGCCATATTTATTGTCAGGAGAAATGGACATTAGTTGGAAAAGCAGTTGTTAAAGGCCAAACAATTTTTAAAGATGGCAAAGATGTGCAAGGGCTTTCCTTTTTCTAACAATGAGCCACCCCTTCAGACATCAAAAGACAAGATAATAAGACACTTCAAGCACAATTCAAGATTATATTCAACATCTAAAGGCTCATCTCCTGTCAGTTTGCATTTACTCTCCCAGGGATGTGATGCTTCTATCATCATTCTGTCAAGAGGAGTCTGGCAGAAACGATGAGGGCCCCTCATTTCACACACTTAGTGTTTTTTATCAAATAGCCCATGTTCATTCTCATTCCGCCAAAATGGAGGGATAATTTGAAGAAGGTCATGCACAAGTACAAAAATCTTGTGCTGATTTGTGTGATTAGAAGGCATTAAAATTGCACGTTTATGTTAGGTTCTGAGATGTTTTGTCAGTTTATTTAGTAATACACTGTTGAAGTATTAAAAATATTTTTAAAGAAAAAAAGAGGTTTGCTTAAAACAGCACACACTCTATTATTTAGCAAATATTTTGAAGAGGGACGTATTCTAAATGGCATTATTTTAATATACCTTCAAATGCATTCACCTCCCCTTTCCTCTTTGACAGTGGAATATTCAGGAGCTCTAGCAACATTACTAAACATTGGCCCACTCATACTCACTAGGATTTCATTCACTGGTCATTTAATTCTTGGAATTTTTATTTGGATGAAGATTTAGGATGCTGAATTCAGCATATCTATATAAAGGGAATAATTTTAACACCTGGATCTCAGCACCTCTCGTGTTGGCATTACACACTTCTTTTTGCTAACAAGGAATGGAAGGATCTGACCTTCCATTAGAACAGAAATGGAGGATGGAGTAAAATGGTTTTCCTCATTTCTGAATTCTTTGATTTAAGCACTGAAAATAAAAAGACAGGATAGCGCTGTCAGTGTATCTTGTACATGAAACTGGCTCCAATATACAAACCATACATGGACCATGTAACATGGAGGAGGCAGGCCTCTCTGTCTCCCATTGAAACCAATGGGATATGAGGCAGTTTAACCCCTCTTGAAATGGAGCCACAGCTGAGGGACTTGGCTAGAGCTGCTCTCAATCTTGAATCAGGAATTTATCAGCTGTGATAGGAAGGAACTGTGAAGGAATGTGCATTTGGCCTTGTGGGAAAAAAACCCCTCTGCTCTGTAGCTTGCTTTTGCACAACACAGAAAAGAAAAGGAAACCTGCACTCACGGTGCATTCTAAGGGGTTTTCATTGGACAAGAAACCGCAAGGGCATTAGGAAGCTGTGAACAAATTGTCAAAAAGACAGATGGAATTGCTGACTGACCTACTGGTAAGAAACACTAACAACTTCCACCTCAGTGGTACAGTATTTATGCTGCAATGGAGAGTGACTTCTCAAAGGAATTTGCTCTTCTACACATGTAAATGCCTTCATGTATATACCAATATGGTGTGCAGTATTTCTAGGGAAATTATAAGGTGCATTTAAACAGCTGTGGATGTTTAAACTGGCTGTTATGCCTAGAATAAAAAGCATTTTTTACTCTCACTGGAATACATTCCTGCTTTATTCATGAGGCCTATCTATATTCAGAAGTTTGTATTCTTTCTGCTGAATTATTCTGGAGGAGAACTTGTGGCTATTTCCACATCAATGTGATCCTCTGCACATCCAAGTTTTGTTCTACTCCACACTGTCCAGTAGAAAACCAGCATCCTCTGAAACTGTGCAGGCAGACAAGGAGATTCATTCTCAAAATATTAAGGAGTGACTAAGATTGAAGGGCAAATATGACCAAGAGGCAGCATGAATGTAGTTGTGCAAGATCCATAGTACCACCAGAGAGAGCAAATGGTCTCTCTAAAGGGCTTGTATTTTGAATAGAAATTGGTTTCTAATAGGACAGGAGTTATTTGATAAGTTTTTATCATGTCTGTGGACCAGCTCAGAGCTGTTTCATTATCATCTTCTTCCACAGAAGCATATGGGCTTATATCAGCTGTGGTTGCTATGGGTGTATCACTGTCTTAGTGAAGTTGTTCTCCAGTATTTATATTCACTGAAGGTCAAATCCTGAAATATTGTAGTACATGAGGAGGAGAGAAAAGAGTGACTGCAAATAGAAATTCAGCTATACTTGAATCTGTCCTAGCTTGCTTGTCTATCTTCCTTACTCAGTCCCTTCCTAGGTGCTCTAGGAGACTTTCTTCCCTGTGTCTGGGGATCATCTCCTGGCAGTCCACTTCTCAAGCATGAGTGTACAGAAGACAGATACTAATAACAAGTTCTGTTAAAGGTCCATAAATTGTTTTCCATCTGCTCTTAGATCCAAAACTGCGGAAAGTGTAGGGATACATGCAGGGAAGCTAATGCAGGTGCTCTGTGCCAGGGAATAAGCCAAGTGTCCCACACCAAGAAAAAACTCTGTTTGAGAAATATTTAAACCGTAGCTATTGTGCAGTCCACTGGAAGCATTCACAGTAGGATCCAGGAAATTAAAATGAACACCCGTAAATGAAGATAGAAGAGCCACTATATTTAAGGCATTATGGATGTGTTTTATCTTTCTACCTATCATCCTGTAAGTAACCGGGATAGGTAGTATCTTCTGCTAAAGTTAATGTATTGATTTGCTCTGTGCTGCGCACTCGACTGCTTTCTGTACCACTATCTAAACTGTTCTGGCAAGAATTGCCTGGTGCTTTAGAGGAAGCGTCATTGTGATAAAAAGTTCACATGTAAAGTTATGAAAAGCAGGACTGCAGTTGCTGTGCATGAATATACTGTTTCTAAAGCACAAGTATTACAAACAGAAGTTTTGTTAATTTCAAAGACAAACTGAAAAAGCTGGAATGGCAAATTTGACAACAGTTGTGCATTGAAAATGTGCCTGAAAGGTCTTCCCCAAAGCTTGCACTAACATGCAAAGAGGCTGGGAGGAGCATGCACTGATGTAAAGCAAGTGTCTATTTAGGCTTTTGCACAATGTCAGTGAGCAATTCTGTATGCTTTGGGGTTAACTCTCACATGAATTAGCTGTGCATTGTTTCATGGGTAAGTGGAAGTGAACAAGCATGTATAAATATGTATCTGAAGGTATTATTCAACCTTTTTGTGTTACCATTCAACAGTTTTTCTTTTAAACTGTGTCTTTGACTGTGGCATTTCCTCTTAGAAAATTCCTACCTAACAAACAGCTCATTAAATCATTGATAAGATTCTGTTAAACAAACACTGGATAACACAAGATATGAGTCCCTGACAAGCACATGCACAAAATGTTGCACTTACTAGTTTTCTGAATGCTTTTGTGGGTTTTCTTTTGAAGTGGAGCTGTTGTTCAGGGCTAGAAGAATTATTGGATGAGCTACTAAATAAATAATGAAACCTATAACTATGAAATAAATTTTTTTCATTTTTAAAAATCATTACCATATGTAAGTGTATGTCACTCTCCCCCAAAAAGATTTTCACCAGCTCTTCTCTCAGAGGCAGTAACACACAGCAGTAAGCTAAAAAAGAAACAGGAGTTATTTTTGCAAATCCTTGTGTCATTGCATCCTTTGCTTGCTAAAAGCCAGGCTCTGACACCAGAATTTAAGCCCTAAAATCCTGAAAAACACAGGTACTGAACTGTTCCATTTCCCTGAGGAAGCTTAACAGCTCTGAATGTAGAAAAAGTGCTGATATTGGTCAGGCAAATGGAAATTGTGAATAATTTCAGTGAATGCTGGAATTAATAATATTGCATTTACTTAATGATATTGCATTTCTGCTACACTCTTGTGTGCAAGAAGTCATACCACAATTTCTAGAAGATGGGAAAGGTGCTTTTTTTGGTGGTGACCAGTCCATGTTGAATATGTTCAATATGATAGAGCCTACGGATTTGAAGTGTGTAATCTAATACAGAAGAGACTTCATAGACCATCCTACCTCCTTAAATGTTTCAGAATATGTTAAAATAAAGTCAGTTAAAATTCAATAAAAACAAGGGACACCCAGGTAGAGCTTTAAAAGAAGTCAGTCTATAGGAAGTAAAGGCTTATGAGGTTGGAATTGGTCAGACAAAACAAAGTTATTTAACATGATTACAACTGTTTCTCTAACTGTTTTTGAATAGTCTTTTTGGTTCCAACATGAATTAGAGGGACACATGATAACCTAGAGACTTCCTGTCTCTCACCTGCAGTGAAGCTCAGGTCCTGGTATAAAATAATGGGATAATGGAATTTGTGGCTCTTTGAATACAGGTATTTCTCAAGTCAGATGTAGGGAGGAGGAAGTTTTAGTATTGGTCTGTTTTATTCCTTTAATTGCAAAATAAATTGTGTATAAAGGCAGACACAACAAACACTGGCTATTTGTCAATTGTCCAGAAAGACAAATTGGTTGAACTACTTGGTATGTCATGAAATACACAGGATATATGGAGAAATCTGTTGCAACACCTGGAAACATGTGCAGTAGTCTTTCTTATTCACATGCTGTGATATTGGTTTTCTAATAACTTTCCATCTTTTCAGTCAAACCTGCCTTTTCTTAGAGACAAATGTCATGTAAGTTCAGATAAGAGCCAAATCTGCTTGTTTAATGAGAAGTGACAAATGACAGTGGATTCTGATAGAACATATCTAACTTACAAATGTAGTATTCTAAAACAATCAATGGTCATTTATTAATAATTTTTGTAATTTTTTTATTGGAATGCTATTGTTCAAAGAGGAAACTTCTGAGATGCATCTTAGCTGCTGCCAATGTTGCATATTTTGACCACAAGAAGCATGCTGGTTTGCATGAACCATGCTTGTTTACTATGCTTTATTTTTCTATGATGTAATTTTAATTGAAGTAATGTTCATTCATTTTAGACAAAGCAAAGAGCAAAAAACACAATCAAAATATATCAACTTAATCATCATACCAATGCTATGCTGCGTTACATAAAAATCTTAAATAGAATCTTAAGCAATAAAATCAAACCTAAGTAACATTAAATGCTAGAACACGTGCATTTCAATCATGGAAACTTCTAGTCCAGACTGTATGATGAGGAGGACAAAAAGCCTGCAAGCTGATAGAGAGAAATTTTGCTGTCAGGATATGATGAACTGTCAAGGGAAATTAAGGGGGGCTTGCCTAGGACTGTGGCAATATGTAATGTCTCCAGGAGAAGTGTTGTGATAATCTTTTCAGGCCTTGTTCTGGGTACCAAGCAGCCCCTTCAGATACGCTGGGATGACAGAGCTGAATGAAACCCACACAAGGGTTTGCATATCTGGAGACTGTGTGTCTAGTAAAGCACAATGACTGTACAACTGAAGAAGGATTTACAACTTTTAAAGGCATTCATTTCTTTGGGATGTGATCCTTCACTCCTTGGGGAGGACTGGGATGGAGAGGATTCCAAAGTAAACCTGGGGGGTGATTCCGCTCTGCTGTTAAATAATTTACTCATAAGATAGAATTAGCTCCTATTTCCAGAAGGAATATTTATTTTATTCATTTCATAAAGAGCATATATATATGGCCTGTATTCTTATGACACAAGACCTGGTTTCTACCTAATGTAATTAAGGTCATTTACACCCAAACTCAGTACATGTAAAATGCTATCTTGGCAGAATGGGAATGTATTATGCCTATTTAACATAGATCTACCCATGGTGCAAGGCAGGAAAGACTTTTCTACTCTTGGATTATATTTTTATCTCAAATGCAACACAGAAATATAAAACCCATAAACCCATTTATTTTTTATAATGATGTATTGCTGTAAGTCACAGTTTCAGCTGACAATCTTTACTCTCAATTGACCTGTTTTGTGAGGTTTTGCAAACTAGCTAATAAACCTTTGCTCTTGCTACTGTTGAGTTTAATACAGTTCATTACATTCACTGCTGAAATAAAAACTATGGTTTAGTAAATTAAAAACTGTTCCAAATGTCTTAATAATAAGCACGTTGATAGTTGTTCACAAATATACTTTCATTTCACATGCTACTCAGCACAGAAAAGTTCCTCTGATTCGTCTTCCAAGTCACCTTTTAAAGAATGTATTTCTGAGTTTGGATTTAATTTATATGCTTCGAGAAGTATCAAATGCATAACCAAGAGGTAAAAAGCCTATGTCAGTCTCTACTAGCTTGGTCTCTAGGAGCTGTATTGGAGTTTAGGGCAGAGGGGGCTGCTTGGGGAAGTAGAGTGCAGTAGATGCTGATGTCCTACTTGTTTATTGTCTCTGGAGTGTAAGTAGGCAATTTAGAAGGTGGATGTTAGACTTGGTGAGCATTTTAAGACTTTTTGTTAGCCCAGACAGTGGCATGACTCTGCTAGTGATGTTCAGTCCAATGAAGATCAGTGAAAGGTTCTGTCCACCACTTTGTTAGCTATCTGTTGGATGAGAAAGGCCTCTGCTGTGGATGAATGGTCTCATGTTTGGAGTAATGGTATGTGATATCTATGATGGTAGGATGGTTGGATGGAGTACAACAGTGGGATACAGCTGGTATTCAGTATTGAGATGAGTTTTAGGCTTCTTGCTGGAGTCTTCTACTGCAGACAGGCTAGAAAGAAGAATTTGTGAGGACAAGAGATCTGTCACAGGACTATTCAGTGTCTGTCTTCCTGTCAGGGAGCAGTGAGGCTTGCTGTTTCCTAAGAGGAGATGAGTGAGAAGTGGAAGAATACCTCCAGTGATGGAGAGGGGGTACAGAGGGGTCTGAAACCAGATCCAATGCCTACCCAGGGATCTCAAATGGGAATACCTGAAAATGATGTCAAAGACAGGACTAGAGACAAGCCTACAACATACATACAAGAGTTTGGCTCAGGAGACAAGCTACCTACATTGCAAATCCAAGCACATCCAGGAGGCAAGGCAAGAGACAAGGAGTGGAGGCTGGTGTGACTGAACTATAAGTTCAGTGAGGTTTGAATGCTAAGGACTCCCTGTCCCATGGGCAGGGCTTGTAGAAGAAAATCCCAGATCATCAGATTCAGGATGCTAAGACCTGTTGATGTGCTCATGCCTCTATACAGCACTGAATTCTCGTTGGCAGCTAGAGCTGAATTTTGAAGTGTATTTGTAACCCAGCAAAAAGCAACTTAACAGGAGCCCTGTAATGAAGTATATATGGTAGGTAGATAAGACACCAGTGTGGCAGGTTCTATTGGGCTACTCAGACCAGTGATGCTCAGTAGTTAGGTATATATAAAGTTTATTCCAGCCAGAGATGATGCTATTTTCACAATATGTGTGACCAAGATTTAAGGGAAGATGCTTTGTGAACTTCTCCATACTAGTTGATTCCATGAAGTTTGATGAGTGGGAGGGTTTTTTCTCCCCACAACCTTAACCAGTAGGGAAAGCCATCTTCTCAGATCCTGCTTCCTCAGCTTCACGAACCTGTGAAGACTGATTGCATTATATGTGCTGGAACCTTTTCAAAAAGGTCCAAAAAGGCAAAAAAATCAGGTCTTATAGATTTAAATGAAGGCTTCCTAGCTTCTGTAATTAGTGGGGTTTTATTTTGGCAAAACTTTCTAATGTTTATTTTCAGTGAAATAAGAATGAACTACAAACAGGAAGTACACTTTCCCCCACAAAATTTAATTATGATCTTAATACTCTATGAGTTCTCCATGGAGTTTTTTGGGAAGGCCATTCAAGCTTATCTTAGAAGAAAATTTTCAATATACAGCTTTCAAATGCAGGTCCAACTCTCCAAGAATCTCTGCTGGTGGTGGCTGTGGGACACCACTCTGCTACTTTTGATTGCTTCTGTGCATTAAACCCAGGTCATCTTGTACAGCTTATGTCCTTTAAACTAAGGTAGTTAGGAAAACATGTTCCATTTGTAGCATGTACAGGTTGATACCACCCTGGTAATAACTGACTATAGCGAGTTAGTGGTGACTGTCAAAGGAATGAATTTTATGCTTGAGGAATATTAATGTGAGGCGCTCATGCATAAAAAAGAAGTTAGTTGAAATTTGCATAATACTTCCTGCACCTGCTTGAATGAACTGTTAGATTATTGTACCAGGCTGCCTCAGTTCAAACACTTCAGCTTTGCCATTCTCAATGGATTAGTAAAAATAATTGTGTTTAACAGAGGAATTTATATTGTGTTTGAGAGTCTTTGAGCAAACACCAGAGAGTGAAAAATACATTATAGACCTAGTGAGCCATGCTGGGGGAAATGTAAACTAAAGCAGTGATATATCTTTAGGAGTTGCATCTCTTTTGCTGCTTGTGAAAAACCTTCTATTTTAATAAATTGTGAATGAATAAGATCAGTGGTATAAACTGATGAATGAAGTTTATTAAACTGTAACTATGATACAATATTTACAGAAGAATAAGGGAAATAATTACATTTTCCAGGGGTAAAGTTAAATTTGATCTCTGAGGACATGCCCAAAAGACAGCTTCTGACTCAAATGCTTAGGTTTTAAAGAAGAGTGCACTGTTTTCCTTGTGCATGTCTTTACATGGCTCCTCTCACTTTGTGAGGAGAGAAAAAAGTTGCCTTTATTTATTAAGATGGAGATAGTAAAGCATACTAGTCTCCTCATGTATTTATCTCCTTGGGCTTCTTCCTTCTGATTAAGAGTGCAGTAGGTATTGATACCATAGGTGTTGACTGCTAGATTCCCACAGCTGCACTAAGGGTAATAGAAGTTGAAACAGAGTTATTATAACATATACACTCATGAGTCATATGGAAGAGAGAACAAAATGAGATGGTAAGGGTAAAGCAGTAAATGTACTCTAGATTTTCTATATTTAAACAAAGAAAAACAGTGTCACACAGCATGGAGGTCAAATCAAGGCAGCACTCAGAAGAGAAAAACAGAGAAAACAGATTTGGGTTGAAAGTGCAGCTGTAAAAGTAGTAGCTGAAGTTATCACAGGGGTTTATCTGGTCTGACCTCCCTGCACAAAGTCATCCTAGAGCACATGACACAGGATTGTGTCCAGATGGTTCTTGATTATCTCCAGTGAGGGAGACTCTGCAACTTCTCCAGTGCTCGATCAATCCACAGTAAAGAGGTTCTTTCTTATATTCAGGTGGAACTTTCTTGCATCCGTCTCTGCCTGTTGCCTCTTGTATTGCTTGGCACAATTGAGAAGAGCCTGGCCCCATCCTCTTGGCACCCCTCTTTAGATATTTATACACATTAATGAGGTCACCTCTCAGTTGTCTCTTCTCAAGGCTGAACAGACCCGGCTCTCTTTCCTTGTAAGAGATACTCCAATCCCCTGATCATCTTTGTTGCCCTTTGCTGAACCCACTCTGGGAGCTCCATGTCGCTCTTGTACTGAAGAGCCCACAAGTGGACACAGCACTCCAGATGTGGCCTCACCTGGACTGAGTAGAGGGGCAGGATAACCTGCTGACCTGCTGGCAGTGCTCTTCCAAATGCACCCGAGGAGACCATTGGCTGCCTTGGCCACAAAGGCTCACTGCAGGCTCATGGACAACTTGTCCATCAGGACCCACAGGTCCTTCTCCGCAGAGCTGCTTTCCTGTGGTTTGGCCTCCAGCCTGTACTGGTGCAGGGGGTTATTCTTCCCCAGGCACAGGACTCTGCAATTGCCTTTGTTGGACTTTAGACAGTTCTTTCTGCTCATCTCTCCAACCTGCTGAGGTCCTTCTGAAGGGCTGCACAGCCCTCTGTGCTATCTGCCACTCCTCCCAGCTTTGTCTCACCAGTGAACTTGCTGAGGAGGCATCTGCCCCTTCCTCCAAGTCAAGATGAACAAGTTAAACAATACCGGACCCAATATTGACCCCTGGGAGACATGACTAGTGACAAGCCTCCAGCTAGACCCTCTTCTACTGATTATGTCCCTCTGGAATGTGCCATTCAGCCAGTTCTCAATCCACCTTGCTGTCCACTTAACCAGTCCACACTTCCTGAGTTTACCTATGAGGACATTGTGAGAGGCAGTGTCAAAAAGCCTTGTTGTAATAGAGGTAGACAATACACACTGCTCTCCCTTCATCCATCCAGGTGGTTGTCCCATCATGGAAGGCCAGCAGGTTGGTCAAACATGATTTACCTTTAGTGAATCCATGCTGACTACTCCTGATCCCCTTCTTGTCATCCATGTGGATAGAAATGGCCTTCAGAATGAGGCACTCCATCACCTTTCCAGCGATTGAGTTATGCTGACTGGCTGGTATTTCCCTGGGTCCTCCTTGCCCCTTTTGAAGACTGAGGTGACATTTACTCGCTTCCAGTGCTCAGGCACCTCTTCCGATCTCTGCAATATTTCAAAGATGACCATTAAAAGCCCTGCTGTGGTGTCCACCAGCTCCGTCAGCACTTGTAGGTGCATCCCATCAGGATCCATGGACCACCCATTAAATCTGCCTAGGTGCTCTCTAACAGAATGCTCCTTGAGAGAGGGAAAGTTTTCTAGTCAATGTTCCTTGACCCTGGTCTCCTGGGTCAAAGATTCCCAAGGGTTGGCCATGTCAGTGAAGACTGATGCAATGAAATAATTTAGTTACTCTGCCTTCTCTGCATCCTTTTTTTTAACAGGGTCCCCCCTCCATGTAGTAACGGGCCCATATTTTCCTTTGTTTTCCTTTTGTTATTAATATATTTGAAGAAACCCTTCTTGTTGTCCTTGACATTCTTGGCCAGATTTAATTCTAGATGGGTTTTGACCTTCCTTGCCTCATTTCTACTTATACTGACAACCTTTCTGTATTCAGCCTACGTGACCTAATCCTGTTTCCATCTCCTGTGTATTTTCTGCTTCTGCTTGAGTATTGACAGGAATTCTTTATTCATACATTAAGATCTCTCTTTAACCTCTTTGCCCAATTTCTTGCTCATTAGGATGCACTGTTCTTGAGCCTGGAGGATGTGATCCTTGAATATTAACCAGCTCTTAGATTTCTCTTCCCTCAGGACCTGTTCCCATTGGATTCTTCCAAGAAGATCCCTAAAGAGGCTAAAATTAGCTCTCCTGAAGTCCCTGGTTACAATCTTATTTGCTGCTCTGCTTCTTCCTTGCCTCCTTCCTTGATACTGAACTCCAGAGTCTTATAGTCACTAGAGCCAAGGCTGCTCCCAACCTTCACATCTCCAGCAAGGCCTTCCCTGTTTGTTAGTATGAGGTCAGGAAGCACATCACTGCTTTCCAGGAACCTTCTGGGCTGTTTGTACTTCAATGTGTTGTTTCTCCAGCAGATGTCAGGGTAGTTAAAGGCCCCCATAGGAACTGTGACTTCAAGACTGCCTCAAGCTGCCTGTAGGCATCATACACTTACTCCTCCTTCTCAGGCTACCTGTAGCAAACACCCACAAAAATGTCACCCTTACTAGTCTGCTGTTTTATCCTAACCCAAAAGCAGTTGACTTGCTTGTCCTCCACCCCAAGAGAGAGCCTAATACATTCCAGGTGTTGCCTCACATAGAGAGCAACTCTACCACTGCACTTTTCTGGTCTGTCTTTCCTACACTATGTAGCCCTTCAGAACTATCTCATCTTGAGGCAAAATGGGGTTTTTTTTAACGCTTGTGCTGCCACGTATGTACATACATATTGGTTTACCTGCTAATCCTACTGGAAACCTCATTCTAAACCTTCTACTGTGGTAGTTAGGAAACCTTCTAATAATCAGCTAGAAACATTCATGTCCAGTTTGTACCCATCTGTTTTTATTTCATTATCATCCCCAATTATCAGGGGAAAAAATTATACTTGGACTGAGCAATCACATCTTCCCTAGGTCCTTGCTTTAAGAGGAACTTCACTTCCCCAGTCTCCATCCTGCTCTCCATCCTCTTGAGAGGTGTGGAGAGGCTGTCATTAAAGAATGAGGCAAAATTGTGGTTGAGTACCTCAACTTTCTCCTCATGCTTTGTTACCAGTTTTCCAGCACTGTTTATCAGAGGGTGTACACTCTCTTTGACCTTCCTTCTCTGGTTAACGTACCCATAAAAGCCCTTTCTGTTATTCTTTGCATCCCTTGCCAGGTTCAGTTCCATCTTCACCTTGGCCTTTCTCCTCCTGTCACTACACAACCATACTTTGTCTCTATACTCTCCCTGGGTCAGCCGTCCTAGTCTCAACTGTCCATTCATTTGCTTCTTTCCCTTCAGTTTGACCAGCAGTCTCTTGCCTTCTTTGCCTGATTTCTTGCCCCTGGGGATTGCTAGCTCTTGCCTTCTGTGGAAGGCTTCCTTAAAGATCTGCCAGATCTGTTCCACCCCTTTGTCCCTGTGGGCAGTTTTCCACAGGATCCCATTATCTCCCTGGAAGGCTGGAAGTCTGCTTTCCTAAAGTTCAGGATCCTAATCTTATTCCTTACCTCAGCCATATTTCTCAGGACTGTGAACTCCACCACAGCAAGATCACTGCAGCCCAGGCTTCTTCAAATTTTGACATCCCCAATAAACTCACTTGTGTTGGTGACCAACAGATCCAGTAACACATCTCTTCTTGTAGGGCTTTCTATTATCTGGGTCAAGAAGTTATACTCCATGCATTCTAGGAGTCTCCTGGATTGCCTACAGCTTGCTGTGCTACTTTTCCAGCAGATGTCAGGGTGGTTGAAGTTTCCAGAAGGGTAAGAGCCTGCAAGCGCAATGCCTCCAGTAGCTGGAGCAAGAAGGCTCCATCAATAGGATCCCCTTGATCAGGATGGCTGTAGTAGAAACCAACCAGAAGCTTCCCTTTGTTTCTTCTGTTTCTGATTTTTACCCACAGGCTTTCAACCTGCTTGTGGCTGTTCTTCAAAGACAGCTCTTCACAGTCAATCTACCTCTTGTGGTGGATGCTTCCACCTCTCCTTTTCCCCTTTCTCTTCTGAACAGCCTGTAGACATTAATAGCCACACTCAGTCATGACTGCAATGACCCTTGTGTGTCCCTTCCAACTCAGGATATTCTATAATTCTATGATGCCAGTCATGCAAACTATCCTACCATATCTTTAACTGCAATGAGATCAAAGCCCTGTGAGTACACACAGACCTCTAGTTCCTCCTGTTTTTTCCCCATTCTGCATGTGTTGATCTGCAGGCATTTTATGTTTGAGTCAATATCCAAGCGGGAATGAGAAGGACTGCCCCATAGTCCTGTCTCATGGTTATTTCTTCAGATGTTTGCTCTTGCTGGAGATATCCCTTTTTGAGCCTTCTTTTGCTATTTGGGTGGTTGCAATAGTCCTCCCTACACCACACCTTGTCTTTGTCGACCCTGGCAACATCCATAGCCCTCTTCAACTCTAGTGTAAAGCTCCCTCAAAAAGCCCTGCTAAGTCCCAAGCTAAGATTCTTTTCCCACTTTGAGACAGGTGGACCCTGTTTGTTGCCAGGGGGCTCTCTGTCATATAAACTGACCAAAAACCCCAAAATTCTGCTGGTAACACCAGTCTCAAAGCCAAGTGTTCATCTGCATGATTTTCGTGTTTCTTGCCCCAACATTCCCTGCAAATGGCAGGACAGAACAGAAAACAACTTGTGTTCCAAATCCCTTGATCAATTGTCCCTAGGTCTGGAGGTCCTTCTTGGTCATCCACAGCCTTCTTGCTGGGACTTCATCAGTCTCCACTTGGAAAACCAGTAGTGGATAATAATCAGTGGGCAGTACCAGGCTGGGAAGTTTATTGGTAATGTCCCTGACCCAGGTCACAGGGAGGCAACACATCTCCCTGCAGGTCGGGTCCAGTAGGCCCTCCATTCCTTCTAAAATGGAGTCACCAGTGACTACTACCCTTCTTTTTTTCTTAATTGAGGGTATTGTGATGTGGGGAATAGGCTATGAAACTGAAGCATTTTCAATTTTAAAACAGTTAATTTTTTATTCTTAAATTTTATTTTAATTTACTTGATATTGTGCTCATTCTGAATCACTCTGGACTTGCGCCAGTATGTTAGATTTAAATAATGTGAACCTTTTCTGATTTGTAGTACATTCTAAATTTTGAAGTTCTTTTTAAAAAAGAAGCTTCAGAACACCATTGAGTATCATTTCACTTTACATAGTTAGAGAGATGGGCCTTGAAGACCAAGAAAACTAGTAAAAAGTTTTCACATGTGGCTTGAGTATGTTCATACCCCTGTTGCCTGAGTGTAAGATTTAACTACTCTGATTATTTTTATCAGACTTTACAAACAATTCCCCTAGTATTACATGAGGGAACTAAATTAGATTTAAACCCTTTTGGTGACTTTGGGAGATATCGCAAGCATTGCAGAGAGCAAGCAGGACTTGAAAAATGATGTGTCTGGGAGTTGTCTCTCTGACTCATTAGACTGTAGTTACTTACTTCTTTATGCTGTTAATGAACTTCGTGCTTTTGAAATATGTACCAGGAACAGGCATAGATTTATCAAACAACTGTGGTTCTCATTCTGGTTCTTGTGTTCATGTGCTCATCAATTAAAGGCAACTCTCTATCATTAATGTACTTGATAAGTTTTTGGTGTACCACAGTAGAAACATGATATGGCCTATATTTCTAATAGGGTATCAACTTTTAATACCAAGGCTTAAGTACTGTAGTTGCATGGTTTAAATCTGTCTCAAAACCTTAAAAATCCAACCAAACAAAACCACAGCAAACAAAAAAACAACCAAACAAACAGACACAAATCCACAAAAATCTCCCACTCCCCTCTCCAATCCATGCCAGCATTGTTTTCCAGTTTTTCAAGGTGCAGGCTACCTCACTAGAAAAATGTGGTCCATGATGTCAGGGCAGCCTGTTGAAGCTAGTCTCAGGAATTAGAAACGTGGGGTTGTTAACTTCTGAAAGATGCCTAATGTTCAAGGCAGCAAGAGAGGGACAGTCCTATGACTAGTGCAATCCACAGTACCAATCATACTGAAATGATAGACTTAGGAAATGATAGCTTCTGGAGAAGAGTACATTTGTTTAGATAAGCTTTGTGTGGGATACTTTTCCCATGCCTGAGGAAGATCCTTACCTGGTGTTGTCATTGGTCCAGGAAGCATGTGCCTGAGTTCTGAGCCTCGAATACTCAATGCAGTGTTGGGTCAGAGGAGTACAGCTTATGAACTGTAACCCACAAGCTTGGTAAATATTCACCAATATTCACTATTCTGCATTATTCTGAGCTTCTTATAAGGCAATGGAAGGTGATTTATTTAAATTTTTTTTCAGGTAGGATGGATCATGCTGATACATGGGTCTTGCTTCCAACCAAATTCAGTGTCAGCATCTGACCTTTTTTGTAGACAGCTGGCAGATGGAGCCAGAGGCTAACAGGCAATTTTGCCTGGATCTTGTGCTTCTGAGAAGTAGTTGCCTTTGGCTCCCAGTTTCCCTCTGAGCATAAATGCAGGAGAACTGGACTGTGTGGGACTGTTCCGCTCTCCTGGTGGTTTCTGTACCCTATACCCTGATAACCCCTATGGCAAAATTACAATGCACTAAGGATTAATCTGCGAGCTCCTTCGAGTTCAAATGAAGCTCCAAGTGTTGTGAGGACTCTCAGTTTGTGGAGTTCAAGTTCCTGGGCTAGATCCTGAGATCAAAATTCTCACTGGTCTTCTGTGATACCTACAGGTATTCAGCCATGTGTTGCTGGGGCCAAGTCCTGATACCATGCGCTACAGAACTGTCACTGGCTGAGCTTAAGGAAACTCATTGTTTAGCCTTCAGTGGGTCTTCAAAAAGTCTCTTGCTGCAATGTGTGCACAGTTGCTGCTTTAATAAATTCTTTTCTGATTTAAGATTAGGGGTTTGTAAATTATTATATTATGTTGCCTTCTTAAAAAATGAGATTGTTTAATAAAAGTCTACTTTCCAGTTGCCTTTGCAGTATCTGAAATTTACCTTTTTATGAGAGCAGTGTTATAAAAATGTACAGGGAGACACAGAGAGAGAGTGAAATACTATAGCAGTTTTATGGCTATGTAAACAAACCACCTTTGTAGGAATTCAGTCATCTTTAACAGCTAGGAGGTGATGCTTCTAGTGATGGTGATCACCTTCCAGGTGGTAGTAAGTACTTATCCATCTCACAGTAATTTAAAGAAGAGTCACAGCTCATCTGTCTTTTTCTAAGAGTTACGATGAATATATTTGACTGTAAGAATTTAGCATTTACCCTTCATGGGTCAGTGAATGGGTTAGTCTTAAAGCATCTTTAGGGAGAGATTATTCTAATAAAGCCTCTCTACATCCAATATACTGTATTAGTATTTCATGCTTCTTTTTTAAAAAAATAAACCAAGCAGCAAGCTACATTTCCTAATCAACTGTGTTTCAGACATAACATCCCTGTATGTTGGGGGTGATGTGGACTTTCAGACAGAATAGATTAATGGCAATATTTAGTTTAAATCCTTTTTGGGGAACTAGATATCCTTAACAGGATAACTGGAAGGCATTGTGATTGTTGTTTTGAGACAGTGTTCTAGGAGCATCTTAAGAGCAACTTTTTTATATTCCTTTTATTGTTGCCTCCTCATTTAATCTCAATTTCATTAATTTATAAATTGTGTGCAGAATGTTTTACCTTAAAATTTGCAAGCCATGCCAGCATAAAGTGAGATCTTAATTTAGTGTTTCCTATTTTCAATGTCAGTCATATTTTACAGACATTGAATTTTTCACCATGAAGTAGAATCGTTATACATTTTTCTTGCCTGATTTATATCTACAACGCTCACTGTGCTCAGTAGCTTACAGTTTTAGGAAGTAGCTCAGGACAGGGACTGAAAAACATCATGTTTAGTTAAAAGTGGAAAGGGATTTTAGTTGACAGTGTAAATATGAGGGCAACTTATCATATTTCCTTGCTCTGTCATTAGAAAGAAAAGCATCCTTTCTTCCCTACATTAAGAAACTAATGGAAAATCTACATGTAAAATTCTGTGCTTCTACATTTGAAAATACTGTGGTAAGCACTGAGGAAGGGCTTGGGTTTTTTTTCTTGACTTTTAATACTTACTACTAAAACTGCTATGTTGTTAGGAGCATTTGGCCTCCTACTAGTGTTTTTCTCAGTGAATAAGGTCTGAGCTTCTATAAAATATCAAAAAGTGAAAGACCTTAACCTCTTCTAGACATAAAGCAAACCTTTAATCTAAACAGGGAATAAAGCAATGCACTGATACCTACCTCAGGTCTGTGAATCTGCAATAGCCTCAACTAGAGGATGTGGAATTGGCTCACTTTTAGATAATCTTTGAGTCTTGATGATGATACTGAAATTAGAACCAGCAAGCATATTTTTGGGGATTTTTGGCACTTCCTTGGGATTACAGCAGAGTTGAGACTCCTGCTTCAGAGCTTGGACCAAGCAGACTCAACTAGGGAGGAAGCTATATTATCTAAGGTAAAACATCAAGTTGTTTACATAGTCAAGATATAAGTTAGTAATTAGCATACATCCTCCAATTTTTAATGTAAGAAAAATAATGATTTTACTTGAATGCAAGGTAAAGTTCCAGAGAAAGTAGCAATCAGCTAACCAGAAATTAGTACATAGAGTGGTTTTGGCAGAGGAATGAATATGTGAGCTCCAAGATTTTGGGAGTTGCTTTGGTGAAGAGAATTAATTTGTGTCAGATAACAGAGAAAAAAGATGGTGCCTCAAAGAAGGTCTTTCTGAAGGATTCAAGAATGGATGGTTCAAGCTGCAGCTTCTCCTTACTTTTCATACTTCCTGTGATACCACTGGGTACAGCCCAGATTTACAGGTATTAAAACAGTGCCCTTTTAGGTGTGGTAAGATCTCAGGTGGTTTTTTTGGGAGTGCCTTAGGTCTAAGTTATTCAAGTGTGAGAGCTAGGTATTTAAACATCTTTGAAAATCTGGTTTATGGAATTTTAAAGATTAGCTTGCCTTAATTTCCAGTCTTACAGGCACTGTCTATGGTAATCACTTTTGAAAATGGCTATAGAACAAGGGACTCTCAAAGTAGCTCAGGAGAATCAAATAAAAGGGGAGGGACGTAAATTAAGGCAGTTTGAAGTGTTTATATGGACTTTCTCCTAAAAGTTTCCAAGCACCTTAACTTAATGCTAGACTCTAAGCACCAAAAAAATGTGCCTTACCTTTGCTTCACCCAGGTTTCCCCTGTATAGAGTACGTATAATAGCTTGGCCCTGTCTCACAGTGATAAAAACATTAAAAGATTGCAAGATTTTTTTCCAGTACCATAGTAATGGGGGTTATATAAACATCTTAGATAGTCGAAAGGTAAGTTGAATTGGCAAAGCAGAGGTCATGAGCAACTAGAGATGAGATGTAGAAGGGGGCAAAGTTGTGCAAGGCCTGGAAGGCCTGGTAATAACTTTATATACTGTATTATGTCTAGGAGGGAGACTTTCAGCTTTCACTGACCTTTATTTTGAGCTTTTTTTGTCTCTATTTTATTTACAGTTACATGTACTGACATTTGTACAACTTCACATTTGTCAAAGACAGAAATCTGACAATTTTTTCTTTCAGACTTTGTTTTAAATTGTGAGTGTGAGTGCACGTATGAAATTAGTCTCCTGTTAACTACTATGGCATGCAATTAGAATTTGCAGCATGGGTACAAAATTCTTCTTGTTATAGCAATGGATGGTAGAGGTACCCTTGTGTTTAATCTGAGTAGAAAATTTACCTAAGATATGTCATGAAACGTTTTTTATGTCATAAGAACTGCCAGAAACTCATATAGCTAGGCTTGCCTCATATTTTCCAGTCTGTTTGCAGAAATGTATGATTTTATTAAGCTCCAGTCTTAAGTTTTTAAACTTCAAACAAATTTTTTTTGTGTTACATGATTTCTGAGGGTAAATTTTGCCTGCAACAGCGATGACTTTATCTGAAGTAACAATAGGGAAATACTTATTGCCCAGCATTATTAGTTTATTTGTGCTTTGTCTTGCATATATTGGAACAAAATTTGGCAGTTCTCTCAAAGCCTCCAAATTTGGCTCTTCTATCCTTATAAAGAAATCACCCTTTTCACACTCAGCCTTGTTAATCGCTGGCAGCTAAATTACTGGAGGAGTCCAGCTTGTACTTGCTCGTGGGACTCATCTCAGATGTACCAAAACTGAACAGGACAATTGCCACTGCTCACCCATGATTCTGGATCTAGACTTTTGCAAAATAGTGCTGTGTCTAAAGAGCAAGTTTGGAGAGGGATATGGGTTGAGACAACAAGTTACTGAGCCAAAAGCAATAGAAAAAGAAATGCACAGTAGCAGCAGCAATATTAATAACAAGAGTATATAAAAAGAGAAGGTGCTTTACACACAAAAATGGGTTCACCACCTCAGCTTAGTTCTGTGCGGCCACCGGGACAAAGACAAGATGGCAGGCACTCCGCACAGTGCTCCCCCTGTCCCCAAGCCCGAGACAATGGAAAAAAATGATGGACAAACTCCCAAAAGCTAGATTGTCAGTTCTGTGCCATGCTGCCACTTGGTTCCCATGTCTGCTTCCTGCACTGCTGCCGGTGCTGTTGACCACTCCACTCCAGTGGGGCTTGGTTCCATACAGCGTCACCACTTCTGACCAATCTGCTCCTCTCCATGGGGCTGAGCTGCATTCTCTGCCCCAAGTCACACTGTCCCAAGGGATGAGAAGGGATAGGCAAGAGAAGGCATGGTCCACACAGCTGGCCCCAACAGCCTCTCCGCAGAAGAGAGGGAAACAAAACTGGCACACTTCTGGGCTGCACTCACCTTCTCTTGCTGCCGAAGCCATTAGTGCTATGGAGTACTAGCCTAGCCCTGCCCACATAGCTCTAAGTTCTGCCCCTTCCCTCTGCCCTTTCCCTGCTCCCAGGACATCACTGAAGAAAATTACTTCTTCCTTCAGTTCAGGAACTACTCTGCAGAATTAATAATTTCAAAATCCACTAGAAAAATGTATCTTATCCACATGGTAGTGACTGGCTGCTCAGAGGATCCCTGCTGCCTTCTCACTTGACCTGCATGTGTAAGAAGTCCCAGTCTATTTGACCTTAGTCTATTTTAGTTGTTTTATTGTGTTAGGACATTAAAATTCCACCTTTGATCACTTCAAGGTTATGAGACGGCACCCCTAAGACCGAGACAAACTTAATGTTAGTTAAGTCCTTATTTCCATATGCTTGACTACAAGCTCATTTTTCTTTTGACCTAATGATCTAAGTGAGGTTGTGGCTCTTCACATTGCTTGAGCACATGAAACACTAAACATTGTTTCATGAGATATCTGAAGTAGGAAAATCACCTTGTTGATCTGTAAATTTCATCATTTCATCATTTCATCTCCTGCAATCAGTGGTTGTCTTTGGGAAAGCCTATACTTTGGATAAACAGATGGCCTGATCCTGCCTCTGATGGAAAAGTGGGGTTTTCCATTACTGAGAGACATAAAGGGGACAGGCCTAGAAACATCTGGATTAAGAGGCTGGAAAAAATTGTCTTTTGGACCTTTTCATAATTTTAAAGGTATTTACTGAGTGATTCACTTCTTCCTTGCCTCATTTTGGCATTGAATCATCTGGCTAAAAACCAGTCTTGGAAAAGACCGTTCCAATGCTGGTCCTGCTAGAGGGTATCTGCTTCTTTACCAGTGCAGAGTGTTCTAACCACCAGGGAAAAGGGTTGTGTATTGAAGAGACTTGCCTCAGCACCTTGCCGCATTTCACTGGATATGCCTCACCTTGCAAGTATGTCACTATCACTGTCATGAAGCATGTCTGCAGGATTAGCCCCAACTTTTGCACTTTAAAACCAGTTCTCTAGCAATGACAACAATTTGTGTGTGTATGTGTAGGCATGCATATATGTAATATTTATATCTATACACATGTATTTGCATATATACACACGTATGTAATGTGTGTATATGTAATATATGCATATATACACAAATACACACAAACCAGGTACGTATAGGCTGACTGTCATCTATTTTACATTAGATAGCAATACAATTTACTGTTTTCTGCCTAGCATGAAACTTTCAAGAAATGCATATAGACTGAAAGTATATATGCATACATGTATACATACATATAGATGCATGCATACAAACATTTCCATTATCTCTGGTGCATTAAAAAGCAAGAAATTTTAGTTTGTTCTCCTGATGGAACTAGTAAAAAATGTGTGTTAGTGCATCGGTTCCTGTATTTCAGAAGAGAGCAGCACAGGGACATTCAATCTGAAGTTGCTAGGTATTTTTAAGCTGAAATTAGATTCATTGCTTTGATTATTCCACTGTGGGTCTCAAGTTATATTTTAGTGTCCTTCACCCTTTTCTCCTTTATTATTTATAACCCACACTCTTTGAGCAATGACCAGGACTAATCTGTAACCTTCTGTCCTTCTGCCTGATTCATTCTCTTTTGAAACACAAAGATTGAAGCAAATATTCTCAGACTCTGTTAAAATATAGATAGATAGCTGGATAGGTATTTCTCTTGTATGTCTTTTACTGAAATGAGACTTAATGGAGGTTTTGCTTTTCTAATTCAGTCTCAGTGGACCTACTTCAAAGGAAAATAGTAAAGGACTGGGAAAAACATATTCGGTATTCATTGTATTATAATGCATCTACTGCACACACGTCTACATAGGTACTCTATAGGCCTCCACCAAATCACTTGTGTGGCCATCTTGATTGTTAGATCAATGCATCCATGCTTTGTGGGCTTTTCCTCCCCTGGATGTTTTTTTGTTTCCCCTGCAATGTTAGCTGCATCTAAATAAATAAATTAAATAGTAAATCATTTGTGCTCACTCTGCATCACAAAGAAGTGGGGCATAAAACAGCATTAGCAGAGAATCCCCTGAGGACCAAAGAATCTCACAGGGGGCTGGTCCTCTGAATGGTCTCTGTCACTCCCTAGTAGTTAATGACTGAAACAGGATCCATTGCCACTGGGAGCTTTTAATTTCCTTACATTGTACAGATTTCCCTGATCCAATGCAAAGTGACAGCTACCATTTTGGTACAGCTCATTAACAGCTTGTGCAAAAGCCAGCATGCACCACGTCTTCACGTCTGCTATATTACCATGATCTGTGTTCATGAAAACTAGAATTCAGCCTTTGGAGAAGTTCTAAAATAAAATAGTTGCAGGCATAATAAATGCAGTGTCTTAGATACCTGGGGAAAACAGACAGTATATTTAAACTTACCTTAGGGCAGAACAATTCATGTCCATATTTCAGAATAACTTGAGAAAACTCAAGGATTTATTCCCCTGGATGAAACCCAGCAATTTATTTGGGTTTTAATTTATTCAAGAGCAGGAAGCACATAACAAGGAAAGTTTCCCAGGAAAATTAGGAAATATCAGGATTGCTAACAGGGGAACAGAAAGATGAAAATTTAAGAAAATTGGAAAATTAAGGGAAAGTTCTCAAATTTCTTAAGACGTGGAACAACAAGAACAGTTATGTCTGTCAAACACAGGCAACAAAAGTAGAATAACTTTAGTTGTGTTAGGCTGGGTTTGTGTGTGTGTAGTTTTGTAAGCACTACTAAATTGTAACCAGCTGTGGTATCTCCAAAATCAGTGGAAAAGTCTTGCTTTAATTTGTAGAGGTGTATTTATTTTTCCAGCATGGGTTAGCAGTCCTGAAAGCCGAACTTCCTTTTTTTTTTTCTTTTTTTTATTTTCTTTTTTTTTTTTAATAATTTTTGTTAGAAAAACAAATTCACTGAAAAAGAAACAAAAGCTTGGATTTTCCATTTCCAGATGGAGCATTTGTATTGAATAGGAGAATAGTAAAAGAGGTCCAGAGCATATTGGTGTTTCTCATGACTCAAACCTTTGAGAAGGGCAAGAATTAGAACTGTCCAAATGTGGTCTAGTAATTCTAACATAGTTGATGAACCTGGAAAGGTGTCCCAAACCAGAAGCAATGTTGATATCTGTGTTGTGATGAGTTTGTGGTGTTTCCATCTCTTCCATATCTTCCATCTTGGATCTGAGCATATCAGGGTAGGTTCAAAGACTAACGAAAGTATACCATTACATAGACTCAGAGGCCATCTCTGAGTAATTTATAAGCGTGTTTTTATCCACCTTCCTTCAGCTCAGTGAAACTGAAAGTATTCAACACTTTCAGTGGTTATAAATGTGAGAGACAACTGCTCACTTTGAAAATTTAAAAGGTTTATTAAACCTTAACAAAAATACAACAAAAGGACTACATAAGTAAAAATTTGCAGCGCTGGGAATTATCCTTGTGTGTACCACATGGCCAGCTCGTCTTCAAGATAGATTTTATACCCCTGGGGATTGCATCAGCCAACCCTGGCCCCTCTCAAGGCTGTCAGTCAGCTCTTCTTTGCTGTTTATTGGTGGAGATTGCTTTCCTGTAACTTGATTGGAGGTCAGGTGTTGTCATGCTGTGCAGCCCTAGCAACAACCTTTTCCATTCCCACCTGCCCCATGGAAGGGGTGCATGTGCGCATCTTCTTTCTACCTGTCCTAGACAACCCAGGCTATCTGATGATGATACAGAGGGGGAGAAAAGGGAACTGTGGGGAGAACAGAGGACATCTAAACTACAATAACATAACTATACATCACTAAAGTTTTTCTTAATATTCACACAATAGTCAACCCTTAATTGCGAAAGCCAATCATCTCATTATCCATCTATAATATAAAGAAGAGGCTCTCTTGGAACTAAGAGTATATAATATTCTGTGGGTATTTGCTGAAGGCAGGATGAAAAGTTTGGAAAGTCCAATGGGAAACAGATCACCGTTCAGTATAAAGTCTTAATTCTGAAAGAAGCAAAACCTCAGAGATGGAGTGTTAAGTGTGTCTTTCTCAGTAAAGGTAGCGAAGTTGCAAGTAGCTGTCATTTAAGTTATTTCCCTAGTTTTGCTTCTGACTATTTGTAAGACTCATTGGAGTGCAATTGCCATGGGAAGTTTTATTAGTGCATGAAGGAAATAGCATCAGATATGGGTAACATAATGGGAAAAACTGTGATACATTTATTTTTAGAGTTTACAGTCTAAGTGCATTAATTAATGAAAAGCTGTAAGATTTGGCACAGTTATTTTAAGATGCAAGCTTTCATTTTGATGAACTTTTTCAATTCTTTTTTTTCTCTTTTTAGTGTGGAAGTTGAGTGCAAATCTTGGGCCTTTAAAGTAGATTAATTGAAACGGTGTCACTGGAAGCTTAGCAGCATAGAGCTGGGTGACTTGTAGTGACAAGTAGTAGTGTCTAGCAGGCAGAGAGACAAACCCAGGGTCTTGTGGGTTTTGGGCAGTACAGAATGGGATCACTGAGGAAGGATTGAAGTGGTTCTCCTATTCACATAGCAAATATATGGTTTAGTATTCAGTAAAAAGAGCCAATATATTGTCAGTATAATGATGTATTTTTTGAAGAAAACTGTATTTAGAAATATGTAAAATATTATGCAAAACACCTTGTTGTTTCTATTTGCAGTGCTGCTTTTACACCTATTGCTCCTCACTCATTTTTCTATAATTACAGAACACATGTCAACATATAAAAAGAATGCATATACATATATTTAATAAATAATGGAAGCACTGTTTATAGAACAAGAGTAGATATAGCTCCATGATAATACACTTAGGGAAACAGATAAGATTATATATAATTATCAGTATGATCACATATGGTGAAAAGATGATTGACTGTATATAAACCAGAGTATCAGTAACTGTGTGTTTTTAAAAGAATTGTGTATCAAATGTGTATATAATTTCATTAAATGTGTCTGTATCAGAAATACATTGTGTTAAGATGGAATACAAGTAAGTTGATGCCTTCAATGGACAGAAGATATGGTGGATCCTCATCAATCCAATCACTTTGAAAGGCTGTATCTTAGTAAAAGTATGTGTTTCTAAAGGGAGCAAGCTTCTAGTGTGAGCACATAGACTTGGATTAAGCTTTGTCACAAAGAATTAGTGTTTTTCACCTTGTAAAAGTGTCACACTAAACATAATGATCTCTCTGAAAACAACAATGGGTGGAGTAGGAGAAGGGCTCAGCATCAGCTGAAGCAGCTATTTCACAAAACTCCAGAGTAGCCAGTGTCTTCTCTAGATAACAACTTGACACCGATGGCTTATTGGAACTCCCTGCTTTGAGAAAGTCCTTATTGCAGTCACTGACCTCTTGCCAGGGAGCTGCTGCCTCCTAATAGCAAGTTACCTCAGGGCTTGCCTGAGTGTGGGATTATGCATGTCCCACTTCTAGCACAGCTTTGAAAAGCCTCTGTAGCTGAACTAGTGCTAACGGCTAAATTAACCCTTTGAGTGGGGGTTATTCAGCATTATTTGGCCATATTCAGCCATCAGCAAAGGAGAAAATTTAAATAAGCCACTTAAGTCTAAGTTATGATTAAAGAAGTTAGAATTACATATGTGTGCAGAGTGCATTTGTATGCATTTTAAAATGCAGCTAGTATCACATATACTCCCCACCCATCACATGTTGGTTCAATCAGGCGCATCTCTAGTAGTAGGAGAAGCACACCAGCACTGTGTTTTGTGATATACCTCTAATCATAATTTTCCACTGTTTGGTTGGAAAAACTCAGTTTTACACAGCTGCATGGTGTTTATACAGTATGTTGTGCTCGGGGGTAAGGCAAGAAAGCACTCAGCCACGTGTCTTGCATGTCTGATTGAATGCATAGGCAGCCCAAATACTTAAGCTCGAAACATTACCGCTGTCTGTGACCCTCAGAAAAAATCTACAAATCAGATGTCTCAAAATTAATTAGAATTATAGATTAATATTATTTAATGATGCTTAGGAAATTTTATTTTTACCTCAGACTTTGCCGTAAAGTGGAAAAATTAACTGTTTACTAAGAACCCACCAAAAATCCTATCTTGTAGCCTTTTTTGCACATTGTTCCCCCAAAGTGCAATGGTAGTTTTTCAAGTGGAAAGGTTACATGTATGAGTTAAATTGCAGGATCAGATACTGCTCTTGGATGTGCATGAAGAATCCAGTTGATGATGATAAATGAATCAGGCCTTAGGTGGTAAAATTGGGATATTTTGCTCCTTAAGTTGAACTAGAAAATATGTGGCCATGCTTTTAGAAATACATAGTGACTGTGCACCCTTAAGAAAGTATTCCAAAATAACTGTATTTGTTTTCATGAGCAGGGTGTTTATAGTTGAATCACTTTGGGAACATCAGCTCCCAAAATCATGAATATAAAAATCATAGGATTTTGATATTTTTAAACAGTATTTTCTCACTTCTTGGTGTATTTTTTGAGTTTTGAGGCTTCGTGGTCCTTGTATTCATGTTTCTATTCTTGAAAACCATCAAAAGATGAGATTTTTTTTTCTTTTTGTTTGGTGCGGATGAAGTTGGAGAAGAGAGAAAACCAGTCTGTATTCACCTGACTGCCACAACAAGACCTTTAGAAAAGCATTAAATACCTAAATTCTCAGTCAAGCAAAGTGACTGTTAAGGCTACATGTGATCACTAAACAGAGGACCTTGTAAAAAAATTATCAGGTATGTTGGTTCCTTCTTTGTTATTGGGGCTATAACTTCTAGGATTATTAAAGAAGCAGATTTGTGAGTCCTCAAAAAGTGTAAGGCTTGTGATGAAAGGTGTATCCTGGGATGGGACATAGTGATGTATTTCCATTTTGAGTTGAGCTCTTTGCTGTCCTGTGTCAGGAGACATACAAGGCGAGCTTTAGGGAGTTTAGCTTGGCACCAGGAGCATGGCTGTGTGAGCCTGTGGAGTGAATGTGCTTCAGCTGGGCTGAACTCCCAGAAAATAGTGGGCAGTGACAATTTTTAATCCTGCAAAGAAAGGGGATGTTGCTGCATGGGGTCATCCCACTTGGTTTCCTTTTACAAACAGCACAGGGGAGCAGGGGTAAAAAACCTTTTTGACAGAGAGAAAATGAAACAGAAAACTTTTCAACTCTGAATAAAAGGCTAATTTCTTTATTAGGGTGCAGGTTTGACCTCTTTTTATTTGTCTGTTTTTTAGAGAATGAACTTGGTTGGTTTTACAAGACTAAATTTTTATCTTAGCTGGTGTCCCCCCACCCCACATTTGAAGGACTTGGGTGTAGGCAAAGGAGTCTGTGTGTCTGGGAACAGGTTATTCTAGCTGCAAGAAAGAAGAAATGGCATTTAAAAAACCCATTTAATTAAATGACAGCACTTGGGATTTCATTTAATTCACATTACAGGAGGAATTTAGACTTCCACTGCCACCACCTGCTGCCAGGCTGAGCTGTGAGAGTTGTTCCTGTGTCTCACCGATGCAGGTGAACTTACTGCCGAACCACTTTCACAGTCCAGAAAGCATGACATTCCTTGTTACCAGTGGGAGGAAAGGCTAATTGAGAAGTGTGTAAAAAAGCTGTAATGAGTAGCATTTACATGTATTGATTAGAAGTAGGGCCACAGTCTCTCATTTATCACCACCAGCAGCTGTGAAATTTTCCCCACGTCGATTGGCACGGCTCATATTCCCGCTCCTCTGGTTCTTTATTGCTTTTTTCTTCCCCCCACCCACCCTGAACCAGAGTGCTGATCCACCAGGTGGAATGGGCTGGTAATTACTCCAGCTTCTCCACCAGCTGCCACAATTGCCAAACTGCTGGAGTGAAAAATTCCATCCTGCATTTCCGATTTTTTACATTACCACTGCATAATCATATTTGACGAATAATTAACCTGGGTTAATACTTCAGGGAGCCATTTGCAAGTAAATTGATAAGTTGAATGCTGTAAAGGCGCACAAGGGCTAAAGGCTTTAGGAAGCTGCTCGAAACAGCCCACTGACTGTGCTATTTTAATACGCACACACCTCTTGACCATCTTAATTAAGAGTGGACGGTAGGTGCTGCCCTCCAGCCTCCTTTAACAGTGTGGTTAAGGAGGAGGGAGAGGATGGGAAACACACTCAAATTAAACTCTTCACTATATCTCTCTCATGGCAGTGGTGCAATGGATGTGAATAAGGGCAATTTTCCTCCCTTCTAGATTTAGCAACAGACACTGTTAGATCAGAAACTTGTTAAACAGGATTGAAATCAATGAAAACGTTCCCCGCCAACTCATTGGAGAGTAAGTTTGGAGAGCTATTTCCCCTGCCACTAACAATAGTATGCAGGTCAGTGAGAGAGCAGAGTCCTTTTTGGAATACTATGTATTTGTATTTTGTTTTCAATTAAGGCAGCTGCACTGTGTTTTAAGTGCATGCTTGTTCTTTGGGATTGATCCTGGATTTCTGAGATAAGTGAAAAACCTCTCAATGTGAATTCTGTGGTTTAAAAATCTACTTTCTTCAGCTTCAGTTTTTAGAGTGTTTGGCATAATGTTACTTGGAGCAGAACTGCAGCAAATAATAGGTGATTGGAATAAATATTTTTGGTTTGTTCTGCACAAAACAAAAATACACAAGCCAAAGCCCAAAACCCCAATGAATTTCTGTTGTGTTGGTTTTTCTGGCACAGTTACTCTTATCCGGGCAAATATTTCTTCCTCAAGATGGCCAGTAAATGCCATATAAGTGTTCTGTAGCATAGTTTTAGACAGAGCAAGATACACTACTTAGAGTAAAATGAGAGTTACATTATTGCAGATCTTAACTGGGGTTTGCTTTCATTTTGTTTTTGCTATGTAGCTGCATTCCTTAGATTCAGAAAAAAAATCATAAGGAATATTACAGTATGTATTTCTGGGGAGACATGACAGAAAACGGTGACTAAATTATGTGGAAAAATAAAATAATTAATCGTTTAGTATTTTCATATAAACTGTGTAATTTGTTATCTCTCCAAAATTTCCAGCCTAACTCCTGGTCTTTGGGTACATCTGTTTTGACAGTCTTGGTGGCAGCTCTAAGATGTGCCACGTACATGTGAAGCTGTAAATCAAGAGAACAATTAATGGATTTGTATATCACACACTTGGTGGCATTCCCTAAGCAGAATACCATCAAGACATGGTTAGCAGTAACGGCAGCCTTCAGCCCAGCATCCTGCCTGGCTGAAATCTCTGTGCAAAGTCCTGTGAGCTTCTCATGAAGCCTCAGCATGTCTCATCGCTTGAGTACCAGGAATACCTCTGAAGATGGTGAACGGGCATGTGGAAGTTAGAAAAGCCATTTAAGTTATTTTATCTCTACATGAAGAAAGACAAATAGTTAAATAAAAAAAATGGGTATTAGGGTTTAAAAGTTCAAAGCAGATTTATTAATCACTAAGATGACTCAGGAGAGAGATGCAGACGGGATTATTTAAAATTAGGCATTGTCACTATGTTCCTATGAAGAGCAAGCCTTTCTCTTACACAGCTCCCTCTTACAAGTGTGCTGATCATGGGAGCAGGATTGGGTAGGCTGCCATGAGATTATAAACTGCGTACCTGAAGGCAGCATCATTTTTTCTTGAAAGGAGCAATATTTCTTTAAGAAGCATAAACCTTAACCAGTGGAATATTATTTTTCTATTATGTCATTTGATTTAAATAATAGGGGTTTATAAAAATAACTTAAGAAATGTCTTACCTTACAATAGTGGTTTACCCTGTTGCTAGTGAGAACCTACGGATTCCTGGGTTATTTGTCATTTGAAATCTCTGTAGTTTCAGGGAATTTCAAGAGGAAGACTAATGCTTCAAACTATGAGGGTTTTATGACTTTTAGTGATTTTATTATTTTTTGCAAATAAACTTAGTTTAATAAGTATTTTATAAATAACTTATTCATTGTCAGGAGAAAGGATAGCCAATCTTGAATTTCTTCTTTAAACCACAGCCTGACAGCTGCATCTGTTGTGGTGGGTGTATGAACCCTGTATAAATCCCTCCTGGAAATTTGGTGCAGAGGGTTTTCATTGCAAACATGATACACTGAAGACCACTGTTGTTAGATCGCTGCTGTTCAAAACTCTCATGCATGATGTACATTTGCCTTAGCAAATGTTTCTGGATACTGAGACAGGCATTTCAGGGTGTGGCCCAGTTATAGTAAATATGAAAGGAATTAGTCTTTTCAGTTTTGTTTTCCTTCACTATGCAGCTTCCCAGGTCTGCCTTATCATTTTCACATGGACAAATTGTCATCTGTCTTATTGTCTACTCAGCTGTTTCTGCAAACAACCTCTTTCAAAACTAAATAGAATTGCATGGCATTGCCTGACAATTTGGAAAATAAATAAAGAATAACACTTATATGACTATCCTGCTGTATTCCCCCAGCATTTAAGTGGTGAGAGCTTCTGTGCATCCGTACTGAAAGTCAGGGCTGGGCATTTGTCACCATGTGTGGTAATGCAGGGAAAAGCAGTTCCTTTCAGAGCTCAAATGTAGCACTGAGTGAAATCAATGGCCGAACAATCTAACACAATTGGTCACATATTGATAGAATTAAACACTGCTGTTAACGTGACTTGTCATTGATCTGACAAAAAAGAGAGTCTGGGGTAAAAGTCGCCTGAAGCCTTTTGAGTATGTTTACATAGCTAAGGTTGGGAAATTTTTCGCTCCATCTGCTTCTAAATTTTTTTTTTTTTTTCCCCACAATACTCTTCACTCTAGAAAACACTTGCAGAATTTTAACCTCTTCGTTGTTAGAAGCCTGACACGTAGACACACACATAGCCCCACCCACTGTGCCTATTCTCTCTTAGATCAGACCACTGAGTCTCTTTTCCCAATCCCTACACAGGGGAATGTTTGCAAAAGTTACTCCAAGAACTGGGAAGCTTCCGCAGGCCGGGGACAAGGTCAACTGGACCAGCTGCAGGCGGTGTTGCCAGCAGGCAGACATGAATGGGGGAATACAGAACATTACTGCTTTTAAAACAGAGTATGTATCTGGAAAGCAGACTTAGGTCCATCTCTTCTGATGCACAACATATCTGGATTGTGCCAGGTATAGCCTGTATTCAGGTAGTGGTTCAGAGGGTAAAAATACCAATAAAGACAACAATTAAGAGGTTCTTTGCTAGTGCAACTTGAAACTATTCTGCATTTCAGGAATCTGTTTTATTGTGCTCAAGTTTTGCATCTGTAGTTTAGCTGTTGGCCTTTTCTTAGTGTGTCAGAAACCAAAAGATTTTGTATTATGAAATCTTCAGCTAGCTGGAATAATTGTCATACACGCTGGAAACAAATTTCTAATGAGAGCCTGAAAGATTCGAGCAAATTGCTCCAGAGTATTTGCAAGGGAAACATGTTCTTGTAATGCTCCTGAGTTCTCTAATCTGACCTACAGTCATGCTTTGCTTTTAGGCTGATTGCAAACCTAATAATGTTTTCTAAAGTACTTCGAGAGAATGGAGCCTGGGTTTGTAAAAAGCATGTCTTAGTGGTAACTCGTAGTCACAACACATCAGCACTGCGTTTCTGCACCATTCGCTGTGTCAGGATAGGCATTCTCGTCTGCTCCATTCTCACAATCATTTCTCTCCTCCTCTCCTATGGCTCCTTGCCTCTTAGACGTCTCTTTTGTTTGCTGTAATCTTTGTGCTGTGCTAGAGGTTATAGATACTTGACACTTTGATAGCGGGTATTGCTTCTTTGTTTATCTGCCTGCTGCAGAGCCCATGCTTTGCCGGCAATGGTGTTGGCAGGCTGTGCTCCTGCACACGCCGTCATGGTGTGTGGTGTTCCTGGACAGCCCAAGCACCCCAGGGTGACCAGCAGCAAAAGGCTGCCTCACATCTCAGTTCTGGGGGAGACAAAGAAGTAGCTGTGTTTGCGGGGCTTTTGTTCACTTTTTTCCCTGATGTTACAATTGTATAATAAAGCTTTCCAGCCAAGTTCGGTGTAGATATTGCTGGTGGATTGTTGTTGCCTGTGGCAGCTGTGATGGCAAGATTTGCTGTGCTGTATGCAGCCTAGGGACTCTGAGGCAGGTTATCACACCTCCACGGCTCCTTCCTTTAATTCACAAGCCTTACAAAGATGTAGTGAGTGAGAGAGGGGGAAAAAACTTTAATGTACACAGTAACATAGTCACAGAGGGGAGAGAGAAAATACTTGGGCTGCTTACTTGCACTTCTTGCAGACAGGTTTCTTCTGAGTGGAATATGATTTTTTCCCCAAGATTATTAGCAGAAAGATATTCCCCTAGCAGAAAAAGAGCAACGATTCCTGTGCACAGGATTTGTGTTCTCGCAGTCTGAAGCTCTGTGAAACATGGTGGTGGTGCTAACCAGCCTTCTCCACATCCTAATCATGAAGCACTAGTGCATATATCAGTAATATACACATCTGAACTGGAAATGTGAAACGCTTGGAAAATATTACCCTGTACTGAAGTAGAAAGCTAATTGCTTATCATGACCATTCCTGTTAGACTCATACATTTGAAGTCTCAGTGTGAAGACTAAAAGCTTATTCCAGGGGTTAAAGAACCCTACTGACAGATGGGATGTCAGGAGGGAGACATAATTGCACTACAGAAGTGGTAACCTGTATGTCTTGGGGAAAGAATAGGACACAGCTTCTGTAGCTTGAAAGAGATAGCTGTGGCTAGATCTTTGAACTCTATCAAGAAAGATCACACTTCCAAGAAGGCGGCAATGCGATGTGGCCTTCCTTCATATAAATGCTGTCTTCATCCTTCTCTCTCAGTTGTACCTCTTCCCTTTTCTTAAAGGGATCTAAAAGACCTACAGCTCAGTGATAGTTTCATGAAATGCCCTGATGAAGGATGTAAAGAATGTGTCAATGTCAAACATCATACTGCACTATGATGGCAACATAAAGAGAGTGCACACACAAAGACTTTCTTCCTGTCATCTTTCTAGGTAGTGGTTTGAGTAACTTTTATGAAAGTTCTTCAGCAATTGTGCATGGTTGGTTTGGATGCTTATAGAACCTTCAAAATCTGTTGAAACAAGAATAAATTATGTGAAATTAATTTCCATCATTTCAGACTGGACCTACATCTGAATAGTGCCTGTAGTTTTAGAGAGACTACATTTACTCAAAGTAGGGAATTTGAGTTTTTTTATCAGACATTAGTTGCATTTTTTTAAGAAGCCTTACCTCTAATATGATTTTTAACAAAAAGAAATTAAAAACTATTTAAGGTGAGTAGACTACATGTATTTATCTAAATATAATTTTGATACTGCCTTATTAGAGAAAACTCAGAAATTATAATGTTATTTCATCATTCACTACAAATAAAGTGGATAAAAAATATTAATCTCTTCCTGTTTATTTGACACTCCTTTGCATTTAGAAGATTAAGTTTAAGGACTTCAGTTACCTTTTATCTTCTAAATTCCAAAGGAGCAGAGATTTTTGTTGAAATCTCCAAGTCTAGTCATTAGAACTACAAGTCTGTATTTGCCATGCTTCACTTTGAAATTTTAATCATCAGCAAATAAAAATTCTCTCCAACAGCTGCTCAAAATTTGTGTCAATTAATTTCTTATAGGCTTCACAGGATGCAGAAACAATGGCAAACTATACCCTGAATATTCTATTCACTAGAACATAGTACTTAATTTTAAATGAGGAGCTAGTTAAATAACTACACTTTCACATTAAGATTATTTCATCACTTTCATTATTGTTTAACACTCTAACAGAGCATCAAAACTAAATATCCTCAATAGAATTGCAGTGATGTCTTGTGGTCATTGGAGACATTTTAAACAGTGCAGCTAGCTGCGTGAGATTTCTCTGCTGTCTTTATCTCTTTGTGTCCATGAAGAGTTCAGTTCTTATTACAGCTTACTTACGATACATAGGATTGAATTTTTTTCCCTTAACTTAGACAATTGGCTGGTCAAGGACAGCTCTTTAAGTGGGATTGAGGTATCTGTAATAAATTATCAAAGACCCGTGAAGTCAGTTTCATAATAAATTAAGTCAAGTCCCATGCAGACCCTACCTAGCATGCAATTGGAATTCATGGGTGCCTGGCTTGACATGTCTCAGGGAAAAGTCTTAGTCCTTCCAGTGGAAGTCTGAGGAGCTTGGCATGACAGACTGTATAAGATAAAGCTATTGTGATCTGCCAAGACTAGTTTAGAAATATTATACTTAATTGCTTCAGCTGTATTTCTCACTCATATTGTTCTTTGTCCAGTGGGTCTTTAAATCTATTGACATAGTAAAATATGCATGGACCAGTTGGGCTGGTGAACTTTTAATTACCCGTGTGCCACAGTGTTTGTGCAGTAATTGTGCATGGGCTTCTTGGTTTGATAAATATTTCTGTGTGTAAATAAAAAATTACTGATGTAATTTCTCTGATGGGAGAAGAGCTCCCTTGCTTCATGGAAGTGCAGGGACAGAGTGGGCATGGGAAGTGAGGTTTTCCTGGCACTTGTGCCATGTAAGGTGTGAACAATCCCTAGCTGGTCCTGATGCCTCCTTACCACTGTACATTGCCTCCATCCACTGTATCGGTTCCAGGATAAAGGAGTACCTGCAAATGTACCTTCAGAATTAGAACTGGTGGCTACTCAGTATTTGTTTTGCTGCAGTTGTTTTTTTGATTCTCAGGTGTATTTGGATCAAGCTGAACTGAACAAGGCTTAGAGGGATCCATAAAATCTTCTGGAAAAAATAAGAAAGCCACTACATAAAATTGTAATGACATTGAAGTGTTTTCAGTGGAGAATTTCTAAGGTAGAAAATGTGCTGCTTTGGGAAGCCAAGACTTTCTCTTCTAAAGTAACATTCTGTAGTTTTTTATATAAGAGTGTGGTAAAAGGCTTTCACCTTAAGCCTACCATTAAATCAAGATACTCATTCTATATCCTGAGCTAATTTAACTTTTGATAGAAGCTTCATGTTTTTGCAGAGTGATAAAAGAGAACATGTTGCTGGAGCTGAGAGACTGGAATCAAATAATTACCCATTGAGTCAGTCAGCTAATCAGGGGATTAAAGGTTAAAAAAAATCCATGTGAGATGCATTAATGAGATATTTCTATGTGACACGGCAAGTTTTGAATGACAGATGCATGTCATGCTTTGCAATATCATATGGAGAAAATATCCACCTAGATTTTGTAGTTCTATATTATTTGTAATGCAATGTTTTCTAAAAAAACCCAAGAAGGATTGCTTATTGTTTTACAGTGTGTTTTCCAGTAAGCACTGGAAAGCTGGTGAGAAGATTGAAGAAAATATGTATCATGATGACTGTAATAAATCCAGGGAAAGAATAATGAAAGCAAACTTTGAGAAATGTCTGTTGGCAGATAATATGTTGTGTATCGCATGGTCTATCCATGGGACGTGTGACTTCATATAGGAGTGGCAGCAGCTATGTCTACACATGCAGCATTAAATAGAGAATTCATGTCCTGAATAAATATATTTTGGTGTATGTCCAGGAGTCAGTCTGCCCAGTGATTAATATTAGTGCTATTCTTCCCTTTTGATTGAAATCTCTTTGGAGGGGAAGGCAGCCTTCGGAGGGGAAGGCAACAGCATCAAACTCTTAATTTTGCTAACATACAGAGGAACTCTACCCAGGTTCCAAGGTTTAACCAAATAGGTAACCACAGTATACTGTTCCTCCAGAACCCCACATAATAGTGTGTTCCCTGGCTGTGTACCTGCAAGGCACTTATGTCCAGTTTTAAGAGCAGGGATGATGCACTGGGTCAGTCCTAGAGGCCACATGACCAGTCATCCCTGCAGCAACTCTGTGCCACCCTCAGAGCTTGGGAGGCATTGGACAAAGAATTAGGTTTCCTTCTGCTGAAGATGTGGGAAAGATCCCTTTCTTGAAATAAACATTTCACAGAACTAGATAGCTGATGATGAAAGAAATTTCTTTATGTAAAAATAATATTTCTCTAAAATAGTTGTACATCTACTCAATTTTTTAAATGCATGGTGTAAAATCAATAGTTTTTGAAGAACTACCATGTAGGTGTTTGACAGTATTAACAACATTGAAAACGTACATATTTCTCAAGTTTTTGCATTTTCTGAGTAAAACTAATGCAAATTAATTTTCACAATTAGATGCTAAGTTTTTATTGCCTGGGTGGGTTTTTTTTAAATAGAAGCAATATGGGATGGTGATCCTGGTTCATCTTGATCCTGTTTTGTCTACATGTGAACCACATCTAGCCTCACATGAGACCTAGCAAGCAGCTCCTTTCCACTGCAGCTGAAAATTTGGCCTGAATTTCTGAGTTCTGCAAGTATGTGCCTTGTGCACTGACACTGTGTTCAAGATACTGAAATACAGCTAGATTAAGCCTGTATGGGCTGGCACTAGGCTCTGGGAGGGCTGAAGGCTACTGGCTGACCCAGATGTGAATCCTGCTGTACTAAAACAACAAATGTTTGTGCCTGGCTTTCTTCCAGTTGTGGAAAAGCAATGGAGCTATTTCACTAAAAGAAGATGGAGAGGAACATGTGTCTTAGAGAACACAAGGGTGCAGTGCCGTGGGGTGTTATCTTGGGAGAGACTCAGTTTTGTGTCCTGAATCAGATCTTAGTGCCCCCAGACTCGAGCAAGTATGGAAAGCACTGAGGTGCTGTCTGTTCTTAGGAAGCCTGGTCTCTTTCTTTCCGCCTCCAGTTCTGGTTGCAGTCTGAAACTGCATGTTAGAAATGAGTGTTCTGCTATAAATTAGGTGTGCTCTTCCTCTTCTGAAAACTGAATTTTGGTGAAGTTCAATTAACTGATTTTAGCTACTTTGATATTTTCCAACAGAAATAAAATAGCATAGAATCAGAAATTTTCTACCTGGGTCTACAGGTAAAATAATTCCCATCTTGAAACATAGGCTTTTCAGCAGTCCCTGTTGCCAAGCAGGGAAAATTAAATAAGCAAAATTCTGATGTCTTAAAAAAATAAATAAGTTAGTAAATTCAACTTTAATTAGTTTATACAGTATTGGGAATTAAGTAGCATAAGAGGATGACTTTTTTTTTAATAGAAAAACAATTACATATTGCTAGTTTACTCTTTTTGGTCAAATTGGAATGATGATTGTTGTATTATCTCTCTGTAATTCCTTGTTTTGTTCAAGGGATTTCATGGCATTAGGTGCTGTATAAATACAGGATAAACGGATTGAGCTATACCCAGAAATTACAGAATTTTTGGAAAATAAGGAAAATATAAGGATGTTGAGAATATGAAATTAAATAGTGGAAATGAAAGGTAAAGAATTTTGGGCACTGTTTCTACAAGACCCTAATTAATTCCAAGATGTGCCAAAATGTTCCCAATTTTCATAAACCACAATATAGCTCAGTGTCTGGAGGGATGGAACCCTATAATGCTGAAGCAACCCTGATATGGATGAGCAGAAGTGTTGAAGCCTTTTCTTCATTTTATTTATTCTTATAGAAATGAGAAGAGCAGAGTGTACAACAGCAAGAAACAGTGTGTGTTTTGCATACACAGAAAAGCAAACAAAATAGAAATAGCAAGGCGTTGATGCACATGAGAAATATTGTATCAATATTTTAGTCATACATCAGCTTCTAAGTACTGTATTAATCTGTTTTTCTTCTAACATCAATATAAGATTAGTGTTACATGCATGGAGCTTCCTTAGCTATTGGATGCAAGGATTAGTGATTGGAGCATAGAGACTGGTAGTCAAGAAATCCTGATTCAAGAGATGGACAAAGCACTCCTGACTTTCTTTTCTTGCTTTCCCTGCCGGATACTGTAACCAGATACTTTGTACTTTACCTGTATTACAGATCCGATGTCATGTACCTACTGGACAATTTCAGTGGTTTTAAAATTTTGTATGTGCAGAAAAGCTGCTGTCCCTGTTATTCTGGTCCATGAGTATCCCTTTCAGACTGCTGCATTTTTTTGCTTTGTAGTATTTGTACCATTGTAGTAGCTGGAGGCCAAAGCTGAGCGTTGTTTCAAACACTGCATAAACGTGTCACAGGCAACAGTGCCGATGGTGTCTGCTCTGCGCATTGCACCTAGGTGCCACTGCTTGCAGGTGGCTCCTTTCCCATCCCCATATGCCTTATGTCTCCTCCTGACAGAGGCAGCCTTGTGTCCTCTTCCTCTCTGCCAAATAATGTGCCCGCTCATTCAGAGCTTGCTGTTTGTCTCTGCATCTCAAAGATCCGAGAGACACTTCTGGTGCTGTATCTTATTGAAGACAATAGTAGAAATAGTAATAAAAGGAATCAGTTCCTTAGGAAAATGGAGTTTCCCATGTTTCATGTCCCGATCCAGGTTTCCTCTCTCCTTCTTTGGGTTTTTTGTAGGAGAGAAAGTGAATAGGAAAAACAAGTCTTGAAGCTGCACATCACGACAATAGATATTAGTAAGATAGACATTAGTAAGATAATAGATATTAGTAAGAAGTTTTAGTAAGAAGGATACAAAGGAGAACTGAGCCTGTACAAAGGAAATATGGAGTGCACCTTACTTAAAGAAATTTAGATTAGAGGCTTCCAGAGGAAAATATTTTTATGAACCAGCTTTGCTTTACAGCTCTGAAAAGCTATAGTTTTCCTTGTCATGTCTGGACTACATCAGTCTCAAGAAAGTGCTTCTCAAGTAAAGTATGCTTTTGAATTTATAACATGTGGGGTTTGATACTGTTCCTAGAGACATCTGTTAGAGCTTCTCTACCTAGCCTTATTGGAAATTAGTTCAAGCATGGTTGTAATGGGAAGGACCTGTTCGCTTTTGTATTCTCACTGAAAATCTTCTTATGGTATTATGAATAACCTGCTTGCCCCGCTAATTATCATTTTTGATGGGTGCAAATCCATCACTAAAGACCCAAGTCTGTGCTAGCATGGGGTTTGACCAAGCCTTCATAGAAAGTTACACTATTGCAAGCCAAAGAAGTAGCCATAGAACTCTTACATGTTTTATGAGCTCTTGAAGTGTGGTAGTCTTAGATTTACCTTCCACCTTCAAATATCCTTTTTTTTGTTTCGGGGTGGGAGGAAGTGAGAGAGAAAGAAATATGAAGAAATCAGACAGGTAAACAGGCTTTGCACAGGGATTTTTAACACACCGCTTCTTTTATTTAAAGCATGCTGTCGGTTCTATTTAGCAACTCTGCTGCGAAGCTCCAAACCCAATCCAGTTCGAGCTTCCCTTGGGAGTTGCATTTACTGAATCTGTGGTGAGTCAGAAAGCATTACTACCTGCCTCATTGTGCTCCTGGGAAAAGAGGAGCTGAAGAGAAGAAGCTCTTTTGCCTTTTTGTATTGGATTCTGATTTGATTTGCTCCCATCAGCTGAAGAGATTTTCTTTTGGGGGTGACTTCCTTCTGTGGCTGCCTCCATGACAAGCTGGTATTCCTCAACAAGAGCCAATTGCCTGTTTGTTTCATAGCAAATAGGTCAAAGACTTTCTTTTCCAGGCTCAGGTTTGTGTACTTTCAGTCTGCAGCTGAATACACAATTCATCATGCCCCTAAACCAGGGCCATGTGTTTGCTTGCTGGCCCCTTCTCCAAGCTCTATGAGTCCATACTTGCTAGCAGGGTGTATTGCATATGTGCAGAAAAATATTGCAGATTCTTTCCTGAAAGCTGCATGTAATACTACATGCTAATTTTTCAATGACAAAAGAGAGTGCAGTGCTATTTGCTAAGAATTTCATTTTTTAATAGGCTTTCCATACCATGCCAAAATCAACCCACGTGCATTTCACCTCTTTATATTAGAGATAGATGTGATTCTCCTTATGCTAAATATTCTTTCTTTGCATCTCATCTAACCATGTATATTGAAAATGCATTGATTTGTGGTGAAATTCTGAAAATCTTTTCTCTTCCCACCCCAGATATGGATCTATTTTAGCATTAGATTTTAAAAGATGGGGTGGAAAATTATGGATACACTAAAATAAAAGGAGACAGAGTTGCTACTCAGCCCTTTTCCGTATTTATCGTATGGTAGAAAAAAATCATGCAAGTAATATAACTGCAACTCCATCATCAATTTATTTCTTGGATCTGTTTTGATCCTACAAATGTTTCATGTTCTTAAGGTGACTGATGTAAATGCATGTAAAAATCATGTAAATAGATATTTGAAACAAACTATTGACGTATTTTAAGTTCTTCAACTTACCTTTACTACTGCAAATTTCAGATGCAGAATTTTGCTTAAAGATGAGACAGTGGAGGGGGACTGACTTTCAGAGGAATATTTATTTTGTAATTATTTATCATTCAGAATGATGCTGAAGAATAAACTAATACTAAAAGAAGAAGGAGGGAAATTGTGTTTTTACTTGTGTAGACATCAGCCTGCTTGTATTTATGTGAGGTGATCTGAGGATAGTTCTACACAAAAAGGAAAGGAGGGGGTAAATATATATGTTTACACATATATGTAGTACAAGAAATTATTTTTTAAAAATATTGAATAATGAAAGGTTTATTGAATAAGACTTGTTAAAAGCACCCAGCTTCTTCCAATGGCTTGTACTGAGCAACAAAATGTATTCCTTTTGCATTAAGATTGCATTAATGTGTTGTTTTCTTCTGATATTTTGATTGTCACATCCATTTTAGTTTGCTTCTTTCTTTGATTGTTTTGAGAGGGTTTTCAGCTGGTGCAAATGTACAGTGCTTCCCCACTGTTCATGTTTTAGCTGGATATGGACCTATTGAGGAGAAAGTGTAGTTAAATATGGCTGACTGCATTTTCCCCTTATTTTTCAATTTCTGATTATTTTTTAGCATGCTAATGTTTTAAAGGTGGCAGGTAAATCTTTTTGTTATGAATCAGTACTTCATATATAGCTAAAAGGTCCTTGTCCAGCAATGATCTTTCAAATCAATGGGAGTCCTCCTGCTCGCCATGCCAAGCTCGTCTGTCATGGATGGTTTATGTTTTTCAAGTGCTTTGCCAGACTGAGGTTTAAGCAATCAAAGAAGCACACCAAGGGCAAGCAAGACATTGTGCCATCTCATGCCCTCTGCAGCCACTCTTGTCAAGTCTGTTTCCTTCTGTTCTTCCCAAAATGATCATGCTATATCTCATAGGCTGTGCTGACACCAGAAAATACTGAGTGATGTAGGACTGGGCTTCCTATGTTTAAAATTGTCTTCAATTTATTCTGTCATTGCATTTCTTCGGATACTAACCAGACATCTTGGCCTGTGATGTGATGTCCACTTGGTAGAAGCAAGTTATTTTTAGGCTTTGTTCAAGGATGAAGAGGGCTCCAAATGATCTCTTTGATACCTTATGCAGCTTGGTAAAGCTTTATGTTCTTTAAATTTTAAACTAATGTTGCAAAGTTCTGTGCTCTACTCTGGAGTCCCCCGTCCTGAAGCAGAGCTGGAACTTCTGATGGCTGGCTTTGGTTGTGAAGTCCTGTGCTGGTTTTGGCACCCCAGTATTATGCACCATCAGTGCTGAATGTAGGGGAAGGCCACAAGGGAACTGAAAAATCCCAATATCTAATAGCCTTAATCTTAATTTTTGTTTTTGGTGTCTTATAAAACTTCATGAAGATGAGGTGACTGAGAGCCGCATTTTAAGACATGGACATGCCATTGCTGACACATGGTGATAGAACTATAGAGAAGAAGAAACAACTTTCTCTATTCCTTTTTTGATACTAGAAATTGTTTCAGATCCTCTTTAATTGAGGTACTCAACTTGTGTTTGGTAAAGACTTTTCCAAATATGCTGTTTGAAGCCCCTAAAGAAAGTTCTTTTCAAAACCTGTCAGCCAGGGTTTCCCCTCTCCCACCACGCCAAACATTTCTTGATTTTTAAAAAGGACGAAAAACTTTGAAATACTATTAGTAAAAATTTATTGTTAATAATAATAAAACCTTAGCATTTTTTAGATTTGGTGTTGAAAATGAGAACAAATAAAGGTACAAGTTTTTCTTGGTTTTGATTTCTTTGAGTTGATGGAATATTGACTTGAAAATGTGCAGGTGAATGTTTATTAGTCATATCATTAATTGCTACCATGTTAATCCTGCAAACTAAAATATGAACCTCTTTTTTAGAGAGAAATGCTATTGATATCTGGGTATGCACTGTATGAAAAATACTTTTGTTTGTATGAATGGACCTATTCACAAGCATAAAGTCCCCTTGTAAAGTAGGAGCAGGTTGGATCGGGTCTGTGGTATCAGCCTAGTTATTTACTAGGGACACAGTGGAAGCAGAAGCAATTTCTTTTATATTGTGCATGAAAATCCATTCAGATTTCTAGAAGGGTCTGCTTTATTTCCAGTTTATTAAATGTAGTCTTGCTTATCCTTATACCAATTGTGTGTGTGTGTCTGTTTTCTGACTGTATCTCTGTTTCTTTATTGTAATATGGGAATATTGTATTTTGCAGTCTGTAAATTAGGTATTTGATTCAATACAGTGGCAGAACACAAGAGTGTTAAAAATGTCCAATTCCAGCAGGAGAAGCCAAGGGATGTTTAAAGCTTGGTGCATATAATGTTTATATTACATTAAGTACTGTGTTATTGCACAGGATGCTTATTGTTAGTGTCTGTAGGGAGAATCAGTTCCAAAGATTTCAATTTCAATAAACTGATTATGCAGTTCCACCACATGCAATTAGGATGGTAGTAATGAAATGGTTATGAAGTCCCTTGGCATTCTGTAGTTATTTTTTTTTAATTTTGTGAATGATATCAGGAGCATTCTGAAGGGAAGTGTTTGTGTATTTATTTGTTATTGATCTAAAAAATACATTTAACATTACTAGTTATTACAACTCCAGTCTCAACAACAGGAAGGAGATAAGCTGTTTTGACATTATTAAATGCAGGATGCCTTGGGAATCAAGAAGATTATCCTTTATATAAATATGTTAAATATTAATGAATAGTAATTACAGAAATTAATTTATAGCTGCATTTATTTTCTAGTAACCTCTCATTGCTTTATTCCTTTGTTGCAAACAATGCATATTTAAATACAGAATCTTAACAAATACCTTGGATGACAGAATGGTCTTGTCTACTGCTGAGAGTGCTTCATGTACTTTACTGGATGATACAGAGAGAGGGTAAAGTGAAAAGAATGTGAATCCAATCAATCCTCTTTGGCTTAAGAAGAGAGGCATCTCACATCTTCTGAGTGGAGAAACAAGGGCAACACAGGGAGAATTAAAAAACTTATAAAGATTGCTGGCTTTTACTACAGGTTACACTTAGCCCTTTCGGAATACACTATAAATATCACCTCTTTTGAAAAGCCTAAAAATATCTTGTTGCAGTTTATCATCATTTTGTGTGGAATTTTTGAGTTTTTGCAGCTTGAAATTCTTTAGGTTCTTGGGAAGAATGCTTGCATTTACCTCATGTGCAACTTTTTGTCCCCACAGTTTTCTACCTTTCCAGACACCAAAAACATTTATTGTTATTTTGTGGTTGATTTTTCCTTTCATTTGAGCCAAGGTCTGGGCACAAAACAGCTCCAGAGGAAAGGTCAGTTCCAATTCCGGCATGGATTTGTAGTATCATCTTGGACAGGTCAATCTTGGGCAAGATCACAGTCAATCTACTACCTGTGCCTGAGTTTCTCCATCATTGAAATAGGTGGGGGACATATTTTCTTCTCCTTTTAACTGGTCTAAACAATTAAATGCCGGGAGAGAAACTTTTCTGTTGTTTCAGGTTGCTAGAACTAAGTCTTTGGAAAATAAGTTGGATATTAATTGTATCTTACTCTGTCTGACTGCAGAGCTTCTAGACTTCCACAATGTTTATGAACCCCCTTTTTTTACTTTCTTTTTTTTCCTCTTTTTTAATGTAGATTTCAGGGTGGGAGAAACATATATATGAAAGATAAAAGAGAGGAAACAGTTCTGCTATATGTTCTTGCCTTTCTTCTGTTCAAACTTTGCCAGGCTTCTCTTGGGAATAAGACAAATGGATGAGTCTAAATATGAGGGCCACCAGAGATCTATGAGGAATTTTCACAGTTCTTACATAGACAAAGAAAAATAAAGTTTTGTGTCCTTTTCTTTTCCTGATCATAATTAGAATTGGGTTATTACTATCTAACAGGAGGACTTTCAACATTCAGGAAGTGGGTTTTCAGTGATTAACTAGATTTGCAAAATTAAGTGTCCCTGAAAACTTCACAAACAATAAATGCCTCCTCCTGTTAGCAAGACATTTGAGGGAGATATGGGGAAGAAGGCAGAGGGGGCAAAAAACAGCCGTGGATTTTTGCCTTGAGAAGACATGAATACCAATTCCCACCAGCTCAAGCATGCAACAGAAATCACAATAAATTTTCCAAACAGAATGTCACAGAATGGTGTTATACATATATCAGCATGGCAAAAGGGATCTGTACAGTTGGATAATGCCAATCACTTAAGTTACTTTGTCGAGTTATTCTCACTGTAGCTAATGGTGGTGGAGAAATGTATATTCATTATCTTATTCATGTTATCTTGATTGCATGTAAACAGTGGTGGTTTCTCTCATTTGAATTGTCTGCTGGTGCCTGGTACAGATCTGACAAATAAGACACTTTTAAATGCATAAAAAATTTATGATAAGAGGGATTTGCTGGGTTCCAAGAATGATGAGACCATGTCTAAAGAAATATTTAAGTCAGATGTGGGACTCAGATCCCTCTTGGGGGAGACAAAGGGAGTGGTTCAGCATTTTCTGGGACCTTGGCAAATGGCAGTGTTTTCAAATGTTCCTCCTGGTCTTTATTAGAAGGTGTCATGATGTTGACATGCTGTATCAAACCTGCAGAAATCAATCAATTTCTTTTTATTGAAATGGGTAAAGTTTGTGTCACACCATGTAAAAGTAAGTTCACTGCCCATATAGAGTATCCCTGGCTACCAGGATGGAGCAAATCTCTAGAGAGGGCAATCTCCCTTTGCAGAGTAGATGTATCTAATTCAGGATCAAAACTGCAATTTGACCAAACAGGCATGTATTAAATCATCTAGATCCTTTTGTAATAATTAATTAATTCATTAAATAATTCATTCATTTTTAATCAACAAAGGCGAGTTTGAAGAATCTAAAAATTGTTTAGCACTCAGAACCAGGAAAACTTCCCTGGGAATCCACACTGAGAACAGTGAATGTTGGCCAACATGGAGCTGAGCAACATGACAACAAACGGAAGGCCAGGAAGGATTGCAGGGAGCCTGTTATTTTGAGCATCAATTCAGACATAGTTTAGTATACAAAGTGCTACCATGGATCTTACCTCCTGGCCTGCTGCCAGGTTAATTTCCAAGCTCAATATTTCATGCTGCCAGCCTGAGTAATCCATGTTTTTGTGTGTCTGATTATACCAGCTCTGCTTGCTGCTGGTGCAAGGCATGCTCTCCTCCATGTGGGAAGCTGGACAATCCCTCTGTACAAATTGCTGTGCAATTTGGAAGCAAGCAATAGTCCACGAGAAGAGGAGTTAGTCAAGCTGTCCTACTTTCTGGAATGAATATATGAGAAACCAAAGGTGTTGGACAATGGTGTTTCAACTGTATTATATGGTGCTTGTCCAAAAATTTGAAAACAAGGTCTTTGATATGGTTTGCTGCTTGACATTTTTTCCAGTTTTTTCTAACAGGGCACAGTCTCACATGATAGAGTTTTGGGGTCAGGATTGCAGGAATGACCAGTCCAATATATTATAAGTCACTTTATGTGTTTGAACCGTTCACAGGAGTAGGTGCCCAAAGATGAATGCTTTCTGAAGTAGCCATTAACACCTTCAGTTCGAGCTGAAATTGAGCTGTTTAAGCTCCCCTCACTCTACACTGACCCTGCTCTGCCCTCTGCACTGAACTCACATGGTGACCCAGATTAGGGAGCCCATCCTGCTGATAAGAATATTTTCTTGTGTTCTCCCTACCAGCTGTTAATGGTCACCCCGTGTGAGGCATTGCACAGGTGCAATGAAAGGGATGCCAGCAAATCATGATGTAGTAGATGCGTAAACACATACAGAAACAAATGCTGTTTTATCTTCATGTTCTTTGCAGAGGACATGATGTTTAAGCACAAAAGCATTTATGCAGAAGGGGTTTTGTTTAGCTTGATCCTGTTCCTGTACATGTTGGCAGTGTGACTGCTTATACTGAAATTAAACAGAAATGTGTACGCTTAAAATTGATCACTAAAAGATGTTGATTCATGCCTGCCTAATATAATGTGTGTCAAAATGACATCTATAAACTCGCAGCAGACCTGGAGGACAGTTAGATCGTCACAGGATTTATCTTTTTGAGTGATCCACTGGAACTCTTCTGTATTCAGCTAAACTGCATGAATGTCAGAGGGCAGAATCTGGCTGAGCAGATGTAAATTTGGGAAGAAATCTCCTACCCCTGGACTTGGCCTTTAAAAAAGAAAAAATTCAGAAAACCTCAAATATTTACTGAGAACTTCAATGAGAGAAAAACTGCTTGTAGGGGTTTTTTGCCTATTCTGTAATACAGACTGATATAGTCAGGTAATAATTATGTACTGTTTACAGGTGAAACAGCTACATAAAGTTCTCAAAGAATTTAGACCATATGTAAATTTAGACATGTAAAAATGACTGGAAAGTCTTCGCTGAGCACCATCATTGCTGCTGAAATGACTAACAGCTATAATCATATTTTGTTAATCATATTTGTTCTAATAAATGTTGGGTTTTGTCATTTTTATTCACGACTTATTGGGCAGAAAATAATTCAAACCTATGACTCTAAAAGTATCCAGACCCAACAATCTTGCGTCTGCTGTGCAAATGTGCCCTTAAATCTTGACAGAGTGATGACTTTTGAGTGAAAGTAGATGGCTGCCTGGTGACACAGGGATTGGCTCAAACAGTTGTGAGTCTGTATAAATGGTAGTGAATGCCAAAGAAATGAATTTAGGGAAAAGGCCATGCAAAATACTTTTGTAGAAGCTTTTGAGCCTAAGGGATTGTAGTGATGCTTAAGCATTTTGCACTATTGAAGTGTACTTACTATGGTGACTATGAGATCTAAAAAATTCCCTCTATCACCTGGGAGTGTTGCTACAGTCCTGCCAGATGAGGGCATGGACTATGGAAAATTCTTGCCAGAAGGGTTGCTTTGGTGCATCCCCCTGTTCAGTATTCACTGCTCTTGTCTAATCTGTAGAGGATAGGAGTTTGATACAAAACTGACTGTGGAGCTGGGTTGTTTTAAACTGTCCTTGTTAGTTGGAAAGAAGACGGCTGTCATTACTGGTGTGTTCTCAGGTGTTTGCAGTAGCACATGGGAAGGAGAAGACTGTACAGGTCTGTCAGATAAATGAGTCCTTTTCAAAAATCCTGAATTTTTGAAACAATCCTGGGTTGTGTTTGACTACTTAGTTTGGGATGTGAATTCACTCCTGGCCTTTATTATCTCTGGGAAATTGTTCCTTAAGATAATAGAGAAGAAAAAATCTCATGCTAATAATTCTGTCAGCTGCTATTACCACATCATTAGTATTTCTTGTCATTTATTAAGAGAGAGTGATAATTTCTCTATGTTCATTAGCATTACAGTAGTAATGCCCTGTATTTTTGTGTTCCATCATCAGTAAAATCTATCAAATAAGTTCAGGAAAATGAATGGATCCAGAACCTGTGAATTTTCCAAAGGAGGTAGGAAAGGGGTGTTACTCTCCAGTTTGTGAGTCTGAGGACCCATGAAAAACAAGTTATTATACTTAGCCTGAGATTGTATAAATGAATCCACATCTGCTCCAGAAAAGTCTGGGGATTCAGAAATCAAAAGCCTGTGGTACATGAGGACTGAGAGCTGATTAAGCATGCTCTATGTCTTGGTATATGGCCCTGCTGTCCTGACATTTTAGCACTTTCAAACATACCCCCTTGAGAGTAACACCAAACTGGCACATATTAAAGAAACAGAGAGTTGTCTGGATTCAGGTATTGTTTTGGAATCAAGTTGTCTGTTAAACTGTGGGGTAGAAATATGGTGGAAAACTCTATTTGGTTTTTGGTGGAAAGCAATTCAGTGAGACCTGGCTTCCAATACAAACCCTCAGTTTTGGCTTCTCTTCTCTTCTCTTCTCTTCTCTTCTCTTCTCTTCTCTTCTCTTCTCTTCTCTTCTCTAAAAGTATATTAAAACAGGAGAATTATGACAACACTTTTAATTACCTGCATTATTCTCATCAATTGTATAAAATTAAAATGGCAACAGGATTTTGCAACAAAAAGATTTTCTTTTCAAATGCAAATTATGTGCATGTTGTTTTGTCCCAGGGTTTGCTCTTAATCCCCAAACACTGTAAACCCATAAAACCCAGGATCTGTGGTGGTTGTAATTGAACTCAATGTTTTACGACTGAAATTTGCTAGTCAATAGAGAATTATTAGTAAAATCAAGATTTTCAGGGATGGGTGCGGAGAGAGAAAGCTGTCTCTGGATTTTTTTTCAGCATGACTTTCAGCCTTGCTCAGAGGCAATAAAATGAGATGACACTGGGAAGAAAAGTACCTCACCAGAGCTTGTACTTATTGTTGTTTTGAGTGCTTATGCAGTTGCTCCACTGGAGCAAGATTGATCCATTCCTCGGCAATGATCATTATATATCGTTTCATACAGCAAATGCAATGCTTTTCTTTTAAGTTGTTCTTTCTGATGGATGTTGTTCTGCTGAACCTTATTGCATTATATTATAGTTCTGAAATATTTAGATATTTATGTCATTGGTTAGTAGAAGAGTAAAGTGTGAATATGATATTGGGTTTGAAAACATTTGGCTTTGCAGGGTAGGAAAGTACTCATGGAAGATGAGCTGCTCCTAATGGGGAAATTCTACTTGCTGCTCCAGCATGAGAGGGTGAATTGTATAGGGCCTTCAGCCTGCAGGATGCCCTGAAGTGTTTTAACCCTTTGTGTTATTAGCAGGATGTGTCACCATCTATTCTGAATTCCTCCACTGTTCCCATTTTAATGCAAAATATCTTTTTATTCCAAATACAAAGAAATTATCAGAGAAAAAAATAGTATTTAAAATTGCCTTATATTCTGCATTTGAGATTTTTTTTTCCTAAGAACCACCCTGCATTTAAAAACATAAGCAATTAACCCATATTTTTTTAATATTCTTGAAGCCACTCTTTCAAGGGTTTTGTCCAAGGATTCTCCCAAAGAGGAGGAAAACAGCACAGAAAAGGGGGAAACAGAGCAGGAAAGAGAAGCCAACACTTTAGAGCTCTGTACTTCAAAAGGAAATTAATGAAAGTTAAAACAGCTCACCCTTTACCTAGATATGAGACATAAATGTCAGTATTCTTTGCAGTGACTAAACCACTTCTTTTTTCTACTCCCTGAGTTGTGTCTCCCATAGTGGGTCTGTCTGAAGTTCTGATATGAAATTATTTTAATGCCTGGAGCTCAAGAAGAGGGGCACACTCCTCATGCTGCCTGATGTTGTAGGTTGCCAATGCCGTGCTTTCACTCTCTGAAGGGTGGGCCCCGCTCCTGCAGGTTCAGTGTATAGCATGCTCAAACAAGTCAGCTGTGACTCTGCCTTACTTGATGGTGACCTAATATTTTGGGGAGCTATCTCTCAAAAGCCTGATGTAGAAATATCAATGCCTACTAAAATCAGCAAGCACTGACTGGCATGCTGCTAGATGAACTCACATTCACCATGTTGTTCTCCATCTGACTTTTAAGTCTGCTCCTTGTGGCTTAGGAGAACTGATATTTGTGCTGCTTAATCCCTTGCCTGGCACTTAGCAGCTGCAGAGCAGCACCGCAGCACTCTCCTGCTTAACCTCCTTGTATTTCAGAACAGCCAAACTGCCAGAGCTGTTGCTAAAGTGTCCCAGCATGGAAGTATAGGTAAGGACTGTTCTTTGAGACCCCAGCTGCAGTGCAGGCTCCCCTGGGAACACACAGCATTCCTGCTTGCAGACAAATGTGATAACCTTCAGCCCCAGCATATGACACAACACAACCATTATGCCATTCTGAAAGATCAGGACACATGCACTGTCGTATAACCCGGTGCTTAAGATCTCAAACCTCGTAAAAGTCAGAATACTTTAAGGAAACCTTCTTTAATACAAATCAGCAGGCCTGTATCTTACTGCCACAATTTGTCTCAGTGTTGCTATATGACATCAAGTGAAACTTATGGAGAAGAAAGTAACTGCCATGAAAGGAATTTTCATGCAGTTCACAACAGGTATCACTTGGTATTAACTATCTATTTGCAGCTGTGCAGCCGCCAAGCCAGGTTTTTCAATACCAAACAAAATTGTGTAAACTGAAAGAAAATATTTAAATTCTTATGAAACCTTGAGAAGTCTTGCGAAGTCTTGAAACCTCTCTGAGTAGTATCACACTACTATCCACAGGGGTGTCTTACCCAGAAGCATAAAGAAGTGTCATTAGTGTTTCATGCTCAAGTTTATTTCAGTAGACTGCTCACAAGTGTAGGTTAACAAAGAGTAGGAATGTATTGATACACTCTGCTGTTTTGGGCAAACCTTGTCTGTGGTCATTTTTCAAAAAGAAAGGATTCAGAGGATGCTGTTGTAAAACATGTACCTCCTGTTTCTCTGCAGGTAATCTATAGGCTGCTGGAGCCATGGAGAAAGGGTTTGCATTTGTCCTGCATTCAGTGCTTCACAGAAATCTCATCCAAGAAGCCAAATGAAGAGATAGGATATATTTCAGCAGTGAACCATGAGAGCAGCATCAGACCAGGAAAATTTTTGTTGATAACAGAGCATGTGCTCAGCTAGCTAAGGAGAATGAAAGAAAAAGATATTGTATCTATAAGTCTAAGTAAGCCTGTGGGTCTGCGTTAAGGACTTAACTCAATTTGAAAAGTGCTGCCCAAATTTGTTTCTACTGTGCGTAAAGTGTTTCTAAGCCTCAGATGAGCCATTATATTTATCCAGCATGACATCTGTTAAAATATTTTTGAATAAGGAGCCTGTATGGAGCATACATAATAAGATAGCTTTTGTGAGCATGTTTGTATTCCTGATAGATGAGAATGGCTCATTTGGAGCCCTCCCAGTTTTACACTGTTTAGGAGGTATGTTACTTCCCAGATGAAAACCCACAAGAAAATGTAATTAGTGAAACAAAATTTAGTGCATTTGCCTCACGGCTACTTTTTACATTGCAGCAGTTTTGCTGTTAATTTTCCTTCTTCTTCAGAGTACTAAAAACAAAGGATTTTTGAGCTGGGGATCTAATCACATTATAAAATCAAGCCTTGTTTCCCAGTCTTTTCATATAATTTTTTTCTTCAAAGAAAGAAACCTGATCTGCTTTTCATTAAAAAAATAAAACAACCAGACTCGTAAACCTTGATTTTGGCTTGTAATCTTGCAGAACCCAGCTAATGGAAACACTGACTGAAACAGAATGGACAACTTTCTTGAGTAAAGATTTGTAGAATTGTACTTCTGGTTCACCAAGTTTCAGGCCAAAGCAAATTTTACAGCCAAGTTATAAATATTTGAAAAATGTGAAGCATAATGGAAATGCTGACACAACCTTAACCACACAGGCATAAGCAGCTCAGTGGTATAATCTGGCAGTGTTGTTTTGAAAATGGTTATATGATAATGTAATTCAGGCCTGGAGAACTTTTAGTTAAATGTATCAATATGAACCTAATTTACTTAGACATTAATACAATCATTCACATTCAAAATCTATAGTACTCTGGCATATAGATCAAGACAGTTTCTTTCTCCCTGATTTATATCAGTGAGATATATGTTACAGTAAACAATAAATAGGATGAGTATCAAATCACTAAGGTGGTGTTTTTTCAGTCTTCCGATCACTATTTACTGAACAGTATCACAAGAGCTATATCCTTCAGTGTTAATATGTAACCAGAACAAACAGAGAACATAGGAAAGGTGGAGAAAAGTTAGATATATAAGCAAGAAAAAGTGACTTATTGATTTTATTGACTGGTTTGTTAACTTCTGACATTGCAATAAAGCCTTATTTATTTGTATACAGAAGACTCAATTACATAGATACATATTATTTAAACAACTGTGTTATTTAAGGGAGAATTGCAGTTTCATAAATAATATAGACCTGCATTTCTCAAGCTGATGTTTATCCATTGTTACCGCTTAGGGAGTTGTGGTATCCACAAATGATCTTTGGAGGAAAGTCATTAGAATAACATTAAGTAAAACCCCTGCTATTGTAACAATACATGTCCAAGGTACACATTAGCACATACGAGCTGTGTTCTTCACAATGACTGAAATACAAATTATTGCATCCTGCTTTCTATGACTAGAGGAAGCAGCATGCTGGCAATACTTGCCACTCCAATTGGCATGTTCCTTTGGTCCAGGATTTCTCTATGCTCTGACAGTCCAACAACACTCTGCACATGGGATGAGAAGAGCTGGTGAAGGTCCCACAGGAAATGGTTGGGCATGAGCCCAAGTCTTCCTTTTGCCAGATTAACACCTGATTTTTTTTCCTTTATGACAGCTGTAAGGAACAGACAGTGGATGTGTTGGCTATTTCAAACCAGCCCTGGCTATCTTCATAGGACAGCTTCTCTGGGCAGAGAAGCAGCACAGCTGTGTTAGAGAGGCACACAGCTTGCACTTGTAGAGCACCATGTGAGCATAACTGTATGTTTTCCACACCAAGACTGGCTTCTGTTTGCTCATTTGGGAGTATGGACAAAGAAGTTAAAATCTGTTTGTCTATATGTATGTTTAAATGTTTTCTTCATATTTTGTAAATATAGCTAGGTTCATCTAGAGGGCTGGATGGGTCTAAGTCAGATGCCAGAGTTCTTACAGAATAGTTTCAGAATCTTTTTTTTAAAAACATTTTTAGAAGGAATCAGTGATTACTTTTTGCCAAACTCAACATTATGTTTAGTAGGCATGTACATGTAGTCTGAGATCTGACATAATCCTCAAAGTAAGTAATATGACAAATGGAAGCTGATGCTGGTTTTGTGTTGTTGTGTAATGGAGTTAGACTAATGACAGGACAATAATATAATAGAATTCTGCAAAGCCCTCACTTGACTTTAAGTGGAAGTAAAATCATGGAAATTAGGAGGACAATAAAATAATGCTTTGCAAAAGGATAAAGAAATAGTGTTACCCAAGTCTATTAGTGTCATAACACACTATGAATGCACTTAAATTAATAGCATCTTCTACCAGTACTTATTTTTCAGTTACTGTAATGCTGAAAAAATAAACAGAACAATAATATAAAAAATGAAAGTGATGTAGGAAACTGATTTGTTTAAATTATGTATCTATATTTAGAGAGGCATATGAATATATATGAAGACAAGTATTTGCATGGATTAGAAACATTTTATTCCATAAAATTGAATCCTGTTAGGATGTGCCACAGTGCCCTATTTGAAGCAAGTTGCCTGCCACTTGCTATTTTGGCAGAGCTAAGTCGTATGAGCTTCTTTTTGCTTTTTTGCTTCTTCATGGCATGTTGTTACAAAGAGGTCTCACCATGACAAGACATTTCTAACCAAGAGATCTTTTCATGAAATTCAGCTGTCCTGGGATGTATGCATCTTACATGTAAAGCTTTTTTAACCTGTGCTATATTCTCAAACCTTTCCTAGGAAACTAAACCAACACATTTATAGTCCAGTGGGAGTTTGACTCACATAAAGGCAAGATAAACATGTTACAGGAACAGTGTCCAAATGTTTGTCAACCACTTGGTTATTTCTATGGAGATCTATTTTGGGGTATTTTCAATGTAGAAAAGATTATTTTAGTGGCTGCTGCAGAGTGGTTTATTATCACTGACTGGCAAATAACTCCTCAAAACCAGACACTATGATGATGTTGACTACTAGTCTTTTTGTTACCTTTTGTATTTTTAGCTTTTGGTCTGTGGAGGAGGGAAGGATTGAAGGGGCGGGGAGGGGTACAAACCAAAAGCTCTTGGTGTATGGTGTAAACTTGGTTTACTGATGGTAAGGCTTGACATACTTTGCAAGACCTGGTTGTAAGACTGAATGCTCTTTAAAAACATAGATATAAAGTGGCAAAAGCTCCTGGAAAAATTGTAAACAGCCACTACAACCGATTTCAGACAATAATAAAGAGAAGGAAGTTAATTCAGTTCAGGATTTATGAGGTCTGGAGGTGTGCATACCATAAGTTTCTGCAGCTTCCAGCCAACATTTTCTTTTGAAATAATGTCTCACCCTGCTGAGCCACATCATGAGAATTTGCTGCAGATATCAAATGGCACCAGTTGCTTTTGAAAGGCTATTGTATTTTTGTAGCTGGGACGTTCTGAAGATACGTGTGCAGTTACATAGATTTATAATGAAGACTCACCAGTTTTGTGATGTAGTTGGATCTAGGAGTGTGAGATCTCCTGCATACACAATTGCTGCAACTGTTAAGGTTTCCTCCTGGATCTCAACTGGACTTCTACACTATGGCACTATGTGGGATGGCTCTTTCAGGAGTCTCAATAAAGTCTGAACAGCTGAACAACCTGTAATGAGGCACTTGATGGAGCTGCCCCACAGGGCCATGTAAAGACCACAGCAGAGAGTGTAAAATTGTTAAAGACACTGCAGGGATGAAACCAGTGAGCTCAGTAGCAATGGTGATAAACCACTGTTGCTTTACCATACTTGCTGGTCAGATTGCTCCAGTAGAAGTTAACATATATTATGGGGTGCACTTTGCTGAACAGTAACTCTCCTGTGAAGTGCTTTTACTAGGTTTAATTGAATACTTTCTTCCTTAACTGGATGTTCTCCTCTCACCAAACTGGGTGATTTGAATTTTTAAACAGGTTCTTATCAGACTGATAAAATACTAGGTTCATCTGCTTCCCACCTTACAGCTTTTTCTTTCCAGTCCCTTGTCAAAGTTGTGAGTTGAATTACTGTCACTGGCTGCCTGCCTGTGCCCTCTCTGTTGAAATTAGTCTATCAACGTAGCTTGTAAAAAGCAAAATATGTCAGACATACTATGCTTTTCTTCCACCCAGAAGCCTGAATTACTGTGCACCAGAGATCGTCCACATGTATTGCCTGGCTTTCAGTAGGCTGTACTGCCAGCAGCCAAATACATATTAAGTAACTGTGCAGGGTTCCTCAGGCAAACAGCAATATATATCATTATAAGATATCTTCATAGTCTGGCTTATTTGGGGGAAGGGTACAGAAGTCAGGTGGGGAGGGTGAGTGTTGGCAAGTTGGGCTTTTGATGGAAAGCTTGCCCTCTTCTCTATTAGGAACAAAACCAATATGCATAGGTAAACACCGTAAAAAATCCTAAAGGAACCTAAGATAGCTATAAAGATGGCAAACTGTAACAGTTGTTCCAAAATAGATGTTCTTTAATGTGCTCACTCTTTGGCATTTAGTAAACTTCCAGGGATGGAAAGAAAGGAAAGTTTAATTTAGAGAAGCCTCCTGGCCTTCTTAGCTAGGGATCATATATGAAATAATAATGCATTCAACTGTCCATCTTCTGGTAAGTCACCTTTATCATCACTGCATTCACCAGCACTAACAGCAACCAGTGAGTACGAAATGCATGAATTCAGAGACTGATAGGGTCTTTGTGGCCTTAATATTTGTGCTAATGCATACAGTATAAAAGGAACTAGAACTCTCAATATGAAGGGTCCAACTCATAAAAAATGTATGTAACACTAACAAGGGATTTTTATGCACTGTACTTAGTGGGTGAAGAAAAGTAGAACGAGTCTATTTTGAATAAAGAACATACTTTTGCAATTATATCCCTTCACCTTTTCTGCAGTAGCAACACTTCTTTTCTCACATGAGGTATTTGAAGTGGAAGAATATTCATATAGGCATCAATAAGAAAAAAATTTCACATATGGTAAAGAGAAAAAGGAAAAGATGAGACAATGAAAGAGGAGCAAAAATAAAGATGGGAAAGAAGAAAATTTAAGGCCCTTGGGAGAACTGAGATTTTGATTATTTGTGATTTTGTTCCTTGGTATGGTAGATTTTTTTAAGGCGGTAATTATAACTTGTGGTTGCCCAGAAGAAGTCCTCTGTAACATGAATCACTTTAATAGTCTGATTTTCATTATAAAGAGTCATGGAGTTTTAATTTTATCAGTCCTAATCCAGAAGGATGCAAGTGCATAAATACAAACCAAGCTCTGTGCATAGGGGTAATGAGGAAGTGATTTCAGCTACTGCATGTGCCTTGTGGGAGAAGATCATTTAGGAGAAATTTCTCCAGGGACAGGAAAAGACAGGATTCTATACTCTGCTGGCAGAATGACTTTAAGCTCTCCAGATGATTTTAGTAGCTTTGCAGTAGCAACTGCGAGGCAATTTCAGATAAGTATAAAACTGTGGTGTTTTCGTTACTTAAGTACTGAATGATACACTCAGTAAAGCAAATCTGTTCATTCATACTGCTGTCTAGTTCAATGCATTTTCAATGCAGGATTTTTAGCTCTTCTGTATAGGATATTGCATTGATATATATGTCAATATGGTAAGTCAATATACCATTCCCTTATCACACCACAAACATTTTCAAAGGTAAACTAGAAGGGCTTTGTACATAGGTAGGAGAAAATTAAGAATGAGAGCTATGTACATTCTATGTAGAAGATGTGCACAGCATTTGTATGTTGTGCTGAAATGATTGAACAGTAAAATCATAACATCAACATTGCAATTTTATTAAGTTTCAGAGTTAACAAGTGCTAGTAGTAATTCTGCACATATCCAGAATTTTACACACTTGTTTGTGTCTCTTTGTGAGGGTGAAATTACTGCCTAAAAATAAAAAATTAAAATCTGAAGTACAGGTCAGGAGAAAAAGATTAATTGCTTAATCATCTGTGTGATAACCTGATACCTAGGGAAATTTTATACAATCCAAAGGAGTGAATTTTGTGCCACATCTTGGTCATGGACTGGAAAGAGAAAGCTGTCTAACAAAATAAATATGGAAGGTCTAAGCCTAAATTCATATCTTTCAGTGGGAGAATCATTATTCTAATATAATTTATGAGATTGATTTTCTTTGCTGAGGTAGCAGGAATATCTTCTCCGATAACCATAGGAAAATACCAATGTAAAATGGAAACAGCATAAAATCTCAATTTTGTCTCCTGCAAGTATTGTAAAATTTAGGTGTGTTTGTGAAATTTTGTGTAACAAACTGATTACTGAGGTTTTATAATGTGGTAGTTTGTGCATGCTTCCTCCTGACATGTCCAAACTCTGATGCAACAGGAAAATGAAAATAGTGAAATTAAGAGTCAAAATGTGGTGGTTTGTGGCAGAATGAAGAGGGAATGTTATATTTTTTTTCATTATCAGTTGAATCTTTTTCTTTCAGTTATTAAATTTTGTTCAGCAAGATTGCTCTTGGTAGAACTGCTGAGAGTTAAGGTTTCATTTAGTGAAGAGCTGAGTTACTTTAATCAGAGATGATGGATTTTCAAACACCGTACCTGATAATTTGAATCATATTAGCTGGTCTATTTAATTTCTTTAAAAAGTTGGCTTTTTTCTCTTGATTATGATCTAAATGCAGCAATGTTTTGCTCAGATTGTTTAGTTTATTATTTTTTTAGTTTTGAAAATGTAAGACTTTTTTCTCACAGGCAGTAATTTTACTTTAATGATTTAATTCTCAAAGCTGTATCTTTAATGTGAGTTGTCTCAGTGAGTAAGAAGAAAGTCTACTTTTGATTTCTTATTCTTATGGTTACTGAGAGATAAATACAAGTAATTTAATGTCGTATTGTGGAACTAACTAAAGATTTAATATCAACTGTTGCTTGAAATGTGTTCTTTTATTAATGTTAATGCATTTGAAATATTTTCTTATATCTCAGAAGGATTTATATATTCTTTTGATCACTGAAAATCTAGTATTATTTAATTTGATCCAGCTCATTTTTCAAAGCATTGAGTGCTAAGGAGAGGTGGTCCAGCATATCCCTGGTTTTGATACAAATGTGAGACATATTGAATTCATTCGTGAAGACCACAAGGAAGTTGTTCATATCAAGGTCATCTGCTGAGATTAGTCCTATGCTTTGGTGTGAGCATTGGCTTTGAGTGAGCTTTGGTGCAGAGTTTGGGAAGAGATGCCAGGGTGCATCATGCCTTTGACCAGGCACAAGCATCATGCCTTTGAGCAAGCACATGCGCAGAAGGGCCAGAGTAGAGCTGGACGTACAAGTTTAATGCAATCCATGCTGTGATGCTGTTCCGTACCATTTTTCGGTCAGCTGCAGGTTTCTTGCAAGCATTGGAGACCAGGTGAAACAAGGGCAGCTGGGACAGGCATTGTATCCAAGAGAGGATGCTGGGGAGCATGGGCAGGTTCACCTTGTGAGAACTGCTGTACCCCTGGAGCAGCCAAGGAGTTGCACAGCAGTTTTGTTTTTTGACCCATGCCTTCCTGAACAGTGGATCTAGAGCTGAGGAGATCAGCTAAATTGTGTTTATTTGAGGATCAATATTGGAGTGTCTTTTCCCCATTAGTTGTAAAGTAGGGCATTGAAGCATTCTCACCTTCACAGGGCACTGGGAGACACTAAGGATTGTTACCTGTTGTGTTGCTGAAAATGTGTAAGAAACAAAATGGAAGCAAACTATGGAAAGCCTTTTATAACCAGCACATTTGCAGCTGTAATTTTGTATGAAGCTTGGTGGCCTTGAGTTGTGGAATTTTTTTTTCTTCTGATGTTTCTCTTGTTGTTTTCTCTTTCCGGAATCAGATATTGTGCAACATGGCTTTTCACTTGGTTTGTGGAATTTTTTTCTCATTTTGATAAGGGGAGAAGAAGGTTGCCTTTGTTTTACTTAGCTTTATTTTAAATAATGTTTTATTTTAAGAAGGCTATTTTACGGTGTTTACAGTGCACTTCAATTTTTTATTGTGTCATGCCCTTCCAGTCCCTTGGTGAGATGAGAGGTATGTATTATATAATTTATAATTAATTTATGATGAATCACATATGATGAATACTCCTTATTAAATATTAAAGCCCTGTCTACAGTCTTGGCAGTACTATGGCAATGGCACTCCTGTCTGTTCATATGGTACTATTGAGCAAACTCATTGACTTAGGCTGTGTTGTCAGGTCTCAGTTATTATAAGAGCTCTGCCTAGGAAAACCATGTGAAGGAGAATTGGCTCTCTTTTCAGAGTAGTAGCCCTGCTACTGACTTCCCCCTGCACCTTGTGCACCAGCAGTCGGGGTTGTAATGAGGGTAAAATTTCTGCAAAATGCAGTTGCAAACAGAGATGGTACTGCCGGTAGTTCCCCAGCTCCATAGGAGTTGTTATAAGTCCTGGTTCCTTGCTGACAGACCCCTCACTGACAGAAGGTTGAGCGAGGTTAGAGAATAACCTAACAGCAGGTAACAGGAGGCCTGGATCAGACAAGTGGAAAATCTAGGCTAGATTTTGGCAGTCCATTTTTATTAGTGAGGACTGGAATTTGGACAAAGGAATAATTTACCTGCAGAGGTCGTTCCAGCATCTGGAATTAACCAACTCCCAAACAAACTCAGTAAAACAGCGGCGAGACTTCATTTGATAATTTGATATCATTTGATATGACAAATTTTCAGGACCTTGTTCTAATATTGATTAAATCACACATATAGACAAAACTCACAACCCTTAAAATTACATAAACAAAATTAATTTATAAGATTTGATCTTAATGGGGAGTGATATCTTCATTGGTACTGAGCCTTGGATCTAACATCACTTTATACATACAGCTGTGAAGATTAAAAAAAAAAGACCATAACGGTATGTGGAAATTACCAAAGGAAAAATTATGTTTAGTAACATAGCACTTTATTTTGTATAGCAGGAAATCATACTGAGGAAACCCTGTTTTTGGTCTTAGGGGTGGCATCAGCACTAGAATTGTTATGCATTTGAAAGAAATAGTTTTCACCAAAACTCGCGTATCTAGTTACATTTTTCTTTTCATTTAACTTGAATGAGTAAATTGCAGATAAAAAATATAGTGACTGTGTCTCTTTTTGCATGTTACAAGGCAATCGTTGGAATCCTCACTGATTATAGTAGGTCAGCTTATTCTCATTATTAAATGACAATGGTCATTAAAATGGCAAACATATTTCTGTAGAATTCACTTTATAAAATGTCAGCAAGTTTGTATGTTTTTATTAGTTCCAAATCAGATATTTCAATAGACCATTTGTAAGTATTCCCGGAGCAATGTCCATTTCTGAATTTTTGAGACCACACAAAGATATTACAAATTAATCAGATTTTCAGATTTCTGCATAATAAGTCTGCACATTTATTGTTTAATCCCATTCTAAAATGCTGTTATGATTGACAGCTTGCTGTAGAGATGGAAGTCAATTGAATAATATGTAGCAGTCAATTTTATTTGAACCTTAATGTGGTGAAGGTGGTTTTTTTTCCACATTTCCATTATTTATAAATTGTTCCCCTTGGAGAATACATAAAAGAATTTGTTTTAAATGGGCTGATAATACCCTCTTTAAAATTTATGACAGAATCGTATCCTTTTTCCTTACAGCACAAGAGTGTGCCAAGAAGCTGTTTCTGAATTAGCTTGCTATTCATAGGACAAACATTAGAAAAGAGCATCTTGTTAAGGTTTACTCAGAATGGAATTTCAACCACTCATCAGGAAAAAAAAAAACAAAACAGAAGATATACCAATCAGGAAACCTGATGCCATTGCCAGGGTTTTCTTTATAAGAGACCACAGTACTCTTGCAGCTACATTTGATACTTGCTGTCATTGTTACAACCTCAAAAATCAATGTGGGCCTGATCAGCATCACTGAAAAGTTCCTTCACCCAGAGGAAATGGAGGATTGGGATGTAGTTTTGAAAACATCTTGGTACTTTCTTACAACTGATAGGATGTTTTTATTTTTCTTCCTCCCTTTCAAATCTGTATTGCAGATTTCAGCTAGATTTAGCAGGGCTGGACTGTGTTCTATGCTTAGCAAGTCATTAGTGCCCAGCATAGTTCAATTGTTGGATATTGATCATCTCAATAAATGCTAGAAATCCTTGGTTTTGCAGAATTTTGCTAATCCTCCACAAGCTATTTAAAAAACAAGCTGTCATATGGAAGCATACCAGTTTTCATAGTGCCTTTTTATTGTGCATAGTAGAGCCTTTGCTGCCTCAGTAACTGACAAAAGACTACCTTTATTAAGACAGAAAGTAGATGTGACTTGATTGTTTTTCAGATAATTTTTGCTTTCAGAAATTGCAATGGCTAATGCTCACCTAAGCGTAAAAAAATGCAGCTCCTACACACACGGAGTGCTCATGTGCTGTATGTAAATTGATGTATAATGCAACCCACATTAGCTGGGTTGATGATAGCTTCAGTTTCACTGCTGTCAGATTTCTGTAACTCTTTGAATGAGCTGGCTGGTCTGAATGAACGTTAGCATAATTTATGCAGCTGATAAGCGATTTGAGTGCTTGAGTTATTGATAAAGCACTTTAACATATCATTTTCAGCTTCGTATTACGTGACATCAGAGTAGAAGGTAATGTGGCAGTCCCCAGGCTTGATATTAAAGTCAATCTGTTCTTTGGATTTCAGAGGCCAGAGGAAACACAGTGCTGCCTGATACAAACTCAGCAGACCAGCACCAACCCAGTCAGTCCCATCCTGCATTCCCTGTTGGGCCTCAGGTCAGTATCTTTCCTTTTAACTAATCAAGATGTGCAATTTGATGAACAATAATAAATAACTGTGATTGATCATCTTTGATGTGTGTAATGTAGAAAATGTGAATCTCTTTGGCTGCATTCAGTGGAACAAAAAGGAAATATGTATGTATCATGTATATTTTAAAAGTCAAGTTTGGCAGGATTAGATTTTGTATGCTTTTCTAAAATAAAACCTTAGAAGTTTTACATATTTAGGAAGTTAAAATATTTTAATTTCTTACATAAATTACTTCTTAAATTAATATAATAATTTAATATTAAAAATCTTGTGCAATTTTAACGCAGAATTATTGTCTCTGACAGTTATGTCTGTCACCCAGAGCTCCTGTATTAGTAACGGTATTTCATTATCTTTTATTCCAGATATTTATTTTATTTAGAGCAAAGCGTAGGCATAGTAGTATTGCACTTTATAAGATTTTAAAATATTTCCCATCTCACTTCATGATTTTATCCAAGTGCAGCTATACTCTAAGACACTCAGTGTTCTTCCACTTCCCAGGACAGTCTTAGTCCACAAAGATACTGGTAGTTGTCACTAGTGTTTTCTGATATTATCGATCAGTATACAACCAGGAATTTTTAGGAAACATTGGCATTTATGTGCTTGTAGATTGAGTTATGTCTTCTTTCACTCATGTATTATCTTTCGTGTATATGTAATGAATTTTCCAGTCTAGATTCAGCTGGGATTGCTACTATGCTGTTTGACTGAGGCTTACAGTTTCAGACTGTCATATTTGTCAAACTTTTCTGTGTTGGTGAAAATGTATGCCTTAAGATACTGGAAGCAGTGCATGTCTGTAATGGAACACAAAAAGATCTCAAGCCAGAAGGTTGAAAGTGTGTAATACTGAGCTATACACACTAAAATAGGTTTGTACCTGTGGTTTCTTACAGCCACTACTGACAGCCCAACAGTTAGCCTCAGCAGTAACGGGGGTGATGCCAGGAGGCACTCCAGCCCTGAATCAGCCAATCCTTATTCCTTTCAACATGGCTGGGCAGCTGGGGGGCCAACAAGGACTTGTCCTAACTCTACCTACAGCAAATCTCACCAACATCCAAGGACTGGTAGCAGCAGCTGCAGCAGGAGGCATCATGACTTTGCCATTGCAAAATCTACAAGGTAAGTCACGTTCATAATTTTTCTAACAGGTTTCACAGGTTTTATGCCATCTCTTTCTTTAAACTGAGTGATCTCTTTTTCAAACTAAATATTACTCTCCATGAATATTGAAAAGTAATACCTGGATTGTTTTTGAATGCTTGAGAGATACTTAAGGGCTATTTGCCTTTTTATAGAAACATGTTGGAGGTTGGGTCTTACATTCTGTGGGTCACTAATGCAAACTACTTGAATGACTCGTTAGGTTTTTCTGTCATCAGTGATCAATGCTCTCTACTCACAGATCACTTGGAGATTTCAAACTATAGAATAACAGAATAATAGAATATCAAGGGTTTGGAATGGACTTTAAGACCATCTAGTCCCAGCCCCATCTGCCATGGGCAGAGACACCTTGCCCTAGACCAGCTTGCTCAGTGTCTTACCCAACCTGTCAAGGTTGGGGCATCCCCAATCTCCCTGGCAACCTGTTCCACTGTCTTATAACCCCCACCAGTGAAAAATTTCTTCCTAATATCTAACCTAAATCTTCCCTCTTTCAATTTGTACCTATTATTCCTTGTCCTATCACTACAGTTCCTGATGAGGAGTCCTTCTCCAGCTTTCTTGTAGACACCCTTCAGATACTGGAAATTTGCCATAAGGTCTCCATGTGATCTTCTCCAAAACAGCCCCCACTTTCTCAGTCTGTGTTCATAAGGGAGGTGCTCCAGTCCTTATAAAAACTTCATGGTCCTCCCCTGGGGACACCACAACTGTTCATACTCCTGGTGGGATCACAGGTGAGCAGAGGGGCAGAACCACCTCCTTTGACCTGCTGGCCACCCTCTTTGTGATGCAGCCCAGGATTTGATTGGCTTTCTGGGCTATGAGCTGGCTCATGTGGAGATTTTCAGAAGTGCCCTCAATCACTTCTCTGCCCAACCCATTGGTGTGTCTGGGATTGCAGTGACCTAGGTGTAGGACCTTACACTTGTGGAACTTCATAAGGTTTGCTTCAGCCCACATCTCATGCCTGTCAAGGTCCCTCTGGATGCCATTATCCCTTCCCTCCAAGCAAGCTGACTGCAACACACAACTTGTTTCACCACTGCTGATTAAAGCAGCTGTATGAATAGAGGCAACTAAAAATACAGTATTGCATGAAAATAACTTTTTATAAAATTTACAATAAAATCAGAGTTTTCTCATCTGTCATCCTTTCCCCAGATATATGTTTTTGTTCTTGCTGTGGGAGGTCTGCTTTATCAATAAGGTTCTGTCATCCTCTTTCAAGTTGTTGAGAGAGTTGCATGACTCCAAAGTAACTAGGAAAAGGTTAATCTCTGTATGTATCCTCTCTATTGTCTGAGCTGTACCATGCTTGCAATGGTTCTACTCTGAGGGATCTGCTACATTTTCTCTGTGGTCTAAAATCAGACTGAAAGCAGTTCTATAAGATCCTTTTTTCCCCCTGTTCAATCAGTGTGTCTAACACTGTTAGGAACAGTACTCAGTCCAAGTACATATGATATAAAATACAGACATTTATTTACTATTCCTAACTATGTTGATACTTCTCAGAATGCAGTTGCTGCTGAATAGAATGGAACAAAATATAGCAAGATAAGTGTTAGCCAATATCTTACAACTGTAAGAACTGTATAGTTTTAATGGACGAGGATAGTAAAGGAAGTGATAGTCCAGTGTGAAGGTGATAAAAGTGTGAGCAGGAAGTGTAAAAGAAAGCTTTAACTCATTAGATTTATTTATTGTTATTTCTTTCTAATGTAAATGGTACAAAATATTTTCCTCCAACAAAATTGTAATTTTTTAAAATTAATCCTCTGCACTGTGCCCTAAATACCTTTTAGTCATTACACTCTGGTGGCTACTGATTACCAGATGCATTGTTTGAAGTATCTGATCCTACAGGTTGTCAAACAGAGAAAACAAAGAGACAGCTCTTGTGTTGAACAAACTCCCTTACAAAGCACATGTATAGTACTCTCACCTGTTGGGAGCAACTACTTGCCTTTACCTTGTGCATGTTTTAAAGTTTAATGTCAACAGACCTCTCTTATCATAGTTGTAAATGGTTTTCACTTTAATGTTTAAAATAATGTCTCTCTCATACCATTAAGCTGCACCAAAGAACCTGTCATTCATAAATGATAGATGGAAAAGACGCACTAATGCACAAATTTTGCTTGTTTAAAATTTGAGAGTGCATGTAAAGTAGGAATGGGAGATTAAAAAAATAATGCAAGAACAGGAGCGGGTAAAAGCAGATATAACAAAGTGAAGGGGAAGTAGCTTTTTAGCGAAGGTGGATGATGAAATCTTAATGAAGAAACAGGCATTATAAAAACGTATCCTTCCACTCTGGAGTGCTCCAGGTTAGAGTTGCTGTGTGTGTAGTATTATAAATAAACATAAGCTTTTGCAGTTCTTACGTCATTTATTCACCCCGTGTTGCAAAGCTGGAGGGTAGGGATTAAGCCAGGCAACCTTTGCTCTTTGGTTTAGCCATAGATGTCTAATTGCTATCTGGAAGATGTAACTTTGCTGCCAAATAAATTTTGCAAGCAATGACCTTAGGAGATGAAAAGGTTTCCTTTATAATCTTTACAGGTATATAGAAGCCTGGGATCAAATAGGGACTTGCAGGAGCAGCAGGTTCAGTTCCCTGTCTATGAACACAATCACACCTTCCATAATGTATCTGAATGGAACAAATCTCATGAATTTATTTAGTTGTGTTGCTGCTTGTTGTCTTCCCTACCTTTCCTTCCCGATCTTCTAAGCAAGTGCTACTGCCTGCCCTCAGTTTTTGAAAGTGAAACTGATACACAAGGCAGCAAAGTAACCTGGTCAAGATAGCCCCTACCACCCTGAATCGTAGCTGAAAACTGCCATTGCTTGCTCTGTAGCCCACTGTCCAATACATGCATGAATGAAGATAGGAATCAGATGAGAGTGTTATGTGGTATCATCAGTTCCATTGAACCTGACTGACTTCTGATCCTGTTTTTTGGGGTGTTTTTTTTGTTTTTGTTTTTGTTTTTGTCTTTGTCTTTTTTTTTTTTTTTTTTTTGTGGTTGGTTGAAAATAATCATAGAATGTGTGTTCTGGTTTGTGGACATTTTTATAGGTATACTCATAAAAGACCATGCTTGAACACAGTTTGGTAATTCCTGCTCTTTTGGCAAAGTCAGACCATAATCACCAGCTTCCATCTCTTAACCTCACTGTAGCATGGCCAGCTTAGATAATGGGAGGACATGTTTTCATGCTGTTTTCCAACCTGTCTTAATACTCCTGTTGTCACATCTGCTGTCCCTGAATTTTTAGTGAGGTCAAGCATAGATGTCCACAGCTTCTGTGAGCTGGGTCTTCTACTATCTTTCTTCTCTTGTAAGTAAACTTCTAAAACTCTTCACGGCAAACCACCCCAGCTAGGTAACTCAAAAGACACCCTTAAAACTTTTTGAATAATGTATTAATTCAGAAAAGGTCTGATCTAACAGAGTACTTGAATTCATACTGAATGTTGATCAAGGGAGTAATTCCACTATATTTTTTGTGCTCCACATACATGTTTAAATGATTTTGTTCTCAGGAACTTTCAGGTCTGGTTCAGGGTGATGAAACCTCAGAGTGCCTAGATAAAACAATGAAAATTCTTGTTTGTGAAAAGAGAAAAGAGTACTCAGTGGCAGGAATCACAGAGGAGATGTATTAAGTACATAAAATGAGAAAACAAGAGTTTATTTTAAAATGGAGCAATTAATGATTGCTCACACAGTATAACTTAGTGATATTGCCTATTCTTCACTTGCCAGTTACCTATAAAAATATTTTTTCCCCAAATGTGTTTGTGTTAACTTGTTCAGTTGCTTTGTGGTCTTGATCCACCAGTAAGTTGATAGGAATTTCATTGCTGTAAGTGAAAAGAGGTTTAGACCAAACCTCTTCCAAAATGTATTTTCTTCTTCTTCTACACACTTGATTATTTTCTGTTCTTTACAGCCGGGCATTTGCCATATACACTGCTATACTGTATCTGTTCCCTGAGCAAAGACATCAAGTGTAGGCAAGCAGAAGGAACAGAGGTGAATGTGTAAATTCTTGCTGTGAAACTTAGGAAAATATGTTTTCCCTGGCTTCAAGTAAGAAAATTTCATATGCACAACTAATATGCAAATAATACAATTCACTGAGATGGAAAAGGGTGGCAGAATAAAAGTACCTACCTTAGATAGATAATCTAAAACAGAAATCCCTGAACATAACACTTGTGGAATTTTGAGTTTTCACCAACAGTTCTTTGAAGAAAACAGTAAAATCAGCAACAATAACTTTTTAGTGTAATCCACTAAAGGCACTGAAGAGAAAAGTTTAAAAACTATCCATGAAAGATGTCATCCCAAGAAACTTACACACCTGTTTTCCACTCATAATTTCTTAGAAATACAGGTGGAGTATAGCCATGCTTTCCTAAAATTTTGCAGATGTCACAATAACAATTGTGATGTTGTGAGAAGGGAAAAAGTGAGTCAGGTACTCCACAAGACAGTGTGTTTCCTGTCTTCTGCTCTTAGTTCATTGCTTCTTGGCCTGTCTTTATTGACTTAATGCAGAAATTAGTCTGACAGCTTCCCTCTTAATCATCCAAACTGGTGGCTGTAAGTACTCATCTTCCTGCCTTCAGGAAACTTTTCTATGGGCTGAAGAGTTTCGGTTTTTGTGTCTCTTTTGCCAGGTCAGATTTCTTTCGGTTATGGGAGGACTATGTTCTTTTTTTAAAATTTAGTTATTCTTCTCAAGAGACTCTCCAAGGGAGTAGTAGTTGCTTAATCTCGGAGTATTCAGTAATGCCTGGGAGCTGATATTCATGAAAAGACATTCTCTCCTTAAGCCCATCTGATTTTTATGTCTCAGTGTAATGTTTCTGTATAGTTGAACAAGAAACCTTTTGGGTGGGGGAGCTGAGTTTTTTCTGACTTGTTTTCTTTGTGTTTTTTTAACCCTGTGAATTTCTTGTTGACATAACTGAAAAATGTGAAGGCATTCCAGTCCTGGGGAGTTGTTAACCACTGTCCTCTCTTTTTAGTCTCTTTTCCATGACAACCAAAGCAGTTTTAGCTAAAAAGTTAACATATTTTAGCTATTCTTTTAGTATAGCATATGTGATTGAAATTAGAAAATGACAGTGTGCTGGTTTTGCATCATGGGAGTGATGTTTTGGGAGAGGCTGTTGGTAGTTTCCTCCATGTCTGATAGGAAACCAGTCAGTGGTTGCCTTTGGTAATTGACAATCTATTGAACCACTGGAAAGCTGTACACGCTGTAAGCATGTTTCAGAAAGATGTTTCTGAGAAGCACATGTTAAAGAGGAAAGAAACTGCTTTGCCTTTCTCCTAATCTGATCTCACAACAAGAAATGAATAAGTACATTCTAATGAGTACCCTAGTGGTTGACCAACACTAAACCCACCACAGACAGTGATTTTGTCAGCTTACTGCTGGGTGCTCACTCACAATGGATAACAAATCTGGGAGTCTCTCTGCAAAGGGCTGGTCTAAATATATTTTATCACATAGCAATGGCACACCAATGTTTTAGATATGTGTGCCAATATGGAGAGAGAATGACACTGGAACCTTGAAAGAAATCAACAAGCTGGAGACTGTAGCCTCATCACACTGAAACTTTGTGTATTTTATTTCCACTACCCATTGTACTGCTCCATAAGTGGATGTCAATAATTTATTTACAAGTCAAACTTTCTCAGTCTCAAGTCATGAAAGAAATGAGAACAAACTATCTCTCTAAATCACTAGTGAAAGGCTTCAGTGCTGAAAGGAAGTCTTGCATAGCTGAAAATGTGAAATCATTAAATTACATTATTTAAACAGCAGCAGGTCATATTTTAGCAGCAATACAATGGAAGGGAAAATGTATTAAACACCTTGAGAGATAAGAGACAGCCATTAAAATGCACTGATATGGGTTACAGTTGACAAAGATAATGGTAAAAAAATAAGAAGGCTTTTTTTAATATGGAGATCAGTCAAAAAGAATGTTAGGTAAAGACAATAGTAACAAAAATAAAAAACTGTTGTTTACATTTATTAGGTCTTGTTTCCTCTGAACAGAGATTTGTATTATTAATTGTACAGCAGATAAAGTAAACATGCTCTGTCTCCATTCCTCCATGTACACATACCTTAAAAATCAGAAATCAGAGAGAGATGAAAAACAAAAAAGAGACAGAAAAGAAGTAAACTACAAACCTCAATTTCTTACAGATCTAGAGTCCAAATTCCAGTTTCTTAGAACATTTTTCCCTTTTAACTAAAGTGATGCAGTCCCTATTCATTTGTATTCCCCTTCAAGTAACATGAAATAGCTTTCAGAGTCTACAGAAAGGCAGTGTTTCACTTATGTATTTTAATGAGCACCAATGTCAGTAATAATCAAAATGATGTTTCACTTAGAGGAATAGTTTATTCCCAGGTATTTTTGCAGTGTACTAACATAACTAGAACAAGAATGACAAGAACTACGAAGAAGTGCTGCACTCATAGCAATTTCTGTGAAGCCCTCAAACCAAATATACCTCCCCTCTCACTGTATAAATGCTGCACAAAATGCAGTCACTGTGAAGGGCTCACTTACACAAAGAAGAGGATAGCCAACCCTCAAGACAAACCTCCCTAGCTCAGTACGTGGAAAGAAATAAGACAAATATGAGCATCCATAAGCACACTGTGGCATGAACAGCGTGTCTGTGGATTAGCAGCTGCTACAGCAGGTTTCCTCAGGCTATCAGCTGTATCCCATCCAAACTGTTGTAGGATAACTAAACTAATATGCAGAGATTCCTGAAGATGGGATGAGTTATCTCTGCTGGGTCTCCCAGGAAATGTACTTTTTTAGAAGGCCTAGCATTTGCTTTTGGAAGAAAGGGCAAAATCTGCTTTTCTGACAGTAGTATAGCAAGAATCTGACTGGGTTGTTTGTTTATTTGTTTGAGATTTTTCCCCATAATACAAGGCTTCTCCTGTGCAAATGCATTTGGCCCCATGTTAATTGCTCATCTTATTCAGTGTCAAATTGCTGCCTTCAGAGAGCAAATGTGAAAGGTTCAATTCTTTATTAGTTACTAGCTGTTTATTGATCAGTCCCAGAGTGTTAGCTATTTGTTGTCTGGTTTCTCTGCCCCACAAATTAAAAGCCTACCACTAGAGGCATTAAAATGCAGTGGTCTTAATGCTTGTGTGCTCCATTGTTGACCTCCACCCAAAACAGATCACAGACATGCCTTTTTTTTTGGCTACTGATGGTTATGGAACATCGGTGAGAAGTAATGGTGTGATGTAGACCAAATTCTGAAATCAAAGTGTTTGCACCTACTTAAACGTTGCAAGCCAAGTACTGACAAAGTCTAAATTTCCAGACTTTTATGCCAAGAAGCAGATGGGAAAGATGGAAGTAGTCTGCACCTCCCCATCCTCCTTGAAATTTTCACCAAAAACCCATTAGATAATTATCCTTTGGCAGGCATGACCACTAAGCTAGGAGTTGTGGCGTGATTGGTATGCAAGACCTGGTCGTTCTGGGGAATGTACACCTTTATTGAGCCCTGACTCAGACTGATACTACTCCTGGCAAGAATATTCTGCATGCAGGATTATAAATGAAATTTCCATCAACCAGAACATGGGTGCATTTTAACGCTGAGTTTAAAGTATATCTTTGCACCTGTTTTGAGAAGTCTTTAATCTTCTTCTTGAATTTAGACCGTGACAATTTAAATTAATGTAGAGAAAGCTCATTCCAATAATGTGAAGCACTCAGCTTACTGTAATCTTACAAAAGCCAAGAAATTTCAAAAGCTAGTGAAAAACCTAGCTAGTGTTTGTCACTATGTTCTTCACCTCTGCATTTTTGCACGTGTGCTACATGCAGTAGTGAATCACACGCAAATAGCCTAGATCACATAAATACAGATGGGTACATCTATATGCACATAGGATTCTTATGCTGGTCCAAGACTCTCTACTTCAACAGAGAGAGATGTAGAAAGATTACCACAATGGATTTGCAGCCTTCACTCTTAATTTCCTTGCCTTAGTGGATTTAAGTCAGACATTTATAGTATTTGTGGTTTAATTTCCTTTGTTTTTCCATGGTCTTTGTATTAATAAAATCACTATGATTCATGTTTTAAAAACTCCCTAGATTTGTGTTCCTGATTCACCAGTGAGATTCTAATCAAGGACATATATATTTAGGGACTCATAAAAACAACAAAGTCTTTATTGACCAACTGGGTAGTGTGAATTTTGAATGCATGGAACATACAAATTAAATGCCTGAGAACCAGTTTTTTAAAATGAAATTCCTTTAATGTCTATGTGGTTCTATACCACAGAACCATACCCTTCCTCTTTATGGAGACCTCCTATTCTTTTTTGTCATGAAAAGTTCTGAAGGTATCATATTACTTTCTCATTAAAATCTTAAAGTTTATGTATCTTTAAACTTTTTTTTTTAATTTGAGAAAAAAAATCTGTCTGCCACTGAAATTGCCTCATAAATGGGAATAGAATCTATGTGATAACATCAGAAATTATAAAAGTGAAACTTCCTGCCATTTTCTCGTCCCTAGACCTCTATGCAATCTTATGTCCTTTGGGTAGAAAGTTGTGCTCATGGAAATCTTCAGGCCTCCATTTCATTTTCCTGAAGCTGCCTTTATTCCTTGAATGTTCCATCTTTGCAAGCTTGTTACTCTGACAGATGTAGCAGAGAGCACAGACCTGAGACCTGTATTTTTGCTCTGCACTTTGGCCCAGGTGTTCCATATGATGGAGTACAAGTCATACACATTTTTTTGCAAGTCTTCCCACCTGTAAACAAATGTGTAGAGAGTTAGCAGTTATGCTTTCCTACAAAGTGGCTTAAATCACTACTGTTAGATGCCTGGAGTTCCTCACACACAGCTAGATCTAAATGTCCTTAACTCCTTAGTCTTATTCTAGTCCATAGACATAAAAGACTCTAGGCTCTTTTTTCAGTAGTTGTAAAAATAAGATGAATTTTCCTCATTTTTTGGACCTAAAGTAATATTTTCCAGCTCATAGAAAGACTGGAGTTTTGCACCCAGGTCAATAAGTTCCAGCACCATATAGGCTCTTAGATGATTGTCTGCTATAGTTTTTTGTTTGTTTGTTTGCTTGCTTGCTTTTAGCATAAATATTGCTTTTAAACTTAATCATCTGTAGAATTGACATATCTTAGAGACTCTTTTTTTCACTTATTTGTGTTTTAATATGATAAATTATGCAATTTTAAAAATAAATCTTCATCATAAAGAATAGAATAAATAATTTCCAATTATTTATTCTATTCAAGTAAATGGTGATACTTCATATTTACAGTGTCTTTTCCTTTCTGTTCCTCAGATTCCATTTCAGTCTCTTGTGTCTTTCCTCATCCAGAGCTGGCTCTGTCCTTTATATTTCATCTTGTTTTCTTAAGCTATTCACAACCCAAGTATTCCTGAATGTATTCTGTACTGTGTAGCGACTTCCTATTGCGTCAGCAGTAATAACTGAAGAAGAGGTGATAAAACTGTTGTAATTTTACTGTTATATTGGGCCCCTGTATTTTAGAAGATGTGGTTGTAACTGGACATGAATCCTGTCTAAAAAGCCAAGAAATTATAGTAGAACATTTTGAGGAAATTCACTTATTGGCACCCTGAAAATTGTTTCTTTTATCCTTCTTATTTTTAAAAGGATAAAACTTCTCAAGAACAGATTTTGAACCTGTTTTCTAAAAACTGTTAAGTCTAACATCTGAACAGAGCAATCACTTCCAGATTCTCTGTTCAAGATTCTAGCTTTTTTTTTCCCAAAGCAGTGCTTGTGAATTGTAAAAGAAGAATGTGGTTCCCCCCGCTCCCCCTTCCCCAGCACTGTAGCATCTTTAAAAAATATTCAGTTCCCCAACTCCACACCTTTGATTTTACTGGTAACCAAATCAGTTCTTTGCATATTTGTTTTACTCTGCTTTAGCAAGTATGGTTGTTCATGTTACATTTATCTAATATGAGTACCTTGGCCAGTTGTAAACAAAATTAAAAACATATACTGTTTCCTCTGTTTCTCAAAATAATATAATTGGTTCTAACTGTAAGACTTATTAAGTGTATCTTTATGCATTTATGTTCCCATGAGTGCCATTATTTTAAATTTTTTTAGTGATATTTATATATATTCAATGTTCAACATCAGATAATTTTTGAGTTTCCTGTGTTTGTAAGATAACTCACAAGGGAGAAAGTTGTATTGAATAAATAATACAGATAAATTTTATACTCCCATATATTTCAAAGCTAATGCAGCTAACTTTCAGTGGAATGGTAACATAAGACACAGTGCTATAATATGATTGATTTGTTTTGACAGCAGCCAAATAATTGAGAGTGAAAGGTGTCAGCACAGATGAAATATTGTGTAAGCCACATTCAGAAGGCAACCCCAGAAGCAATAGCAACTGGAGTTTTATTTCCTTTGATATCACACTGTTACTCACTTCCAGTTTATTATAAAACCATGAAATGTACGCAACTTTACATATGATGGAGGCTTTTATGGAAAGGATAGAAACAAAAGTTTGTCAGGTACTTGAGCAATAGATACTGACAATGGGATTTATGATGGATACAATATACAAGGGTAAATTATCTTAATCTTTCCCATTAGTTTTCTTTTGTATTTTAAACACTTTTTGCAGGCTACTGCTTATCTGGCATCTTAGCTCTAGCTTGGAGGGTAAGTGATTCCTTCAAGAGCAACCAGTCTATGGACTGCCTGGCAGGGGATTGCTGCAAAAACAGTGCTACAATTACCCTCTCTAGCAGTGAAATTTAGTTTTAGTTCACCTCTTTTGCACAGCAAACTCTACAACTATACACCTTCTGGCTAACAGAGATAGGGTATTACTTGTATGTTTGCATCATGGCATCCAACTACACTGCGAGGATTACAAAGAACTATGGCATCTTTTGAGTCCAGGAGACTGCAAGTATACAAGTAACCTATTACAGAAGGTAGCCAAATAGACCAGCTGGAGTAATGCCTGAACACGTAACATGAAAAAAACCTCAAAATTCCACCACAAGTGCATACATACCACATTCCAGAACCAAGTGGAGAATCACTTTTGAAAGTGAAAATCACTTTTGGGCTTTCTTAAAAGTACATTGAACAAGTGACTACAGCATGCTTGTAAAAAACCCAAGCTGTAAAGCTTTCTTTGTCCTGAAGAATGATTGATTTTAGAGGGAGCCAGACTCCAAGTTTGAATTGAAATTTATTTGTCCTGCCATTCATTTCAGAAATGCTCCATTAAGACACAATCTGATGTGAATGACAAGGGTTCTCAGTAATGAGCTCTTGCTCATGCAAAACAAAACAAACTAAGACAACCATCATGTTAACAAGATCAGGAACCCTTGTGGCTTTGTAATGTAGCTATCTATCTATATCTATACCTATACCTATACAAATATAATTATTTTACTTGGAAAAAAGTAAATAACAGAATGGGATGAGATTTCCAATACAGATCAATTTATACACAGTCCCATTCCACTTGCATTCTTTTGTCTCCTGATCTGGTAATTTCATAAATGGTATGGTGGAGATTGGAAACCGAGGCTAAGAAACCTAGACTACTGTTATTAATACAGGAAAAGTTTTCATTGAAGTGGTGTAGAAAGGCAGGAAGTAAACCACCGTTCATAAAATATATCTTACTGTAGAGCCAGCTGTATCTACGGAAGTATTTTGTTTAAAACAGGTACAGCAGACTTGAAATTAATCCTTGTGTTCTCACCATTTTCCTCATGTTTGACCTATGCAGACAAGATTTCTTCTGCAGAAAACTAAACGCAGAATTCAACTACAAGTGCATACCTACTACATTTCAGAACCAAGTGGAGATACAAAGGACCAAACGAACAACTGGCCCTTTGGACAGCTTCAAGAGCCATACATTCAGTGCAAATCAGAGTAAATACTGTCCAAAGAAGAAACCCTGAATTGCAAGTAGAGCTAATGAGAGGGACTTAGAACCAACTGCTTCCATCTAGTCATCTTCTCATACTGCAGGAAATTACTTGCTAACATTGATGTAGACGTGCTTCAGGAAGAAGTAATTTGTGACTATTGTACATGCAATGAAAACAAAACCTCATTGCTTATGATTCAGAGCAATATAACTCAGGTAGAGCTTCTCTTAGAGCACTGAGTGCCCAAGTTGCAGGACTGTGTGGCTTATGTAATAACTAGATCTCTGCCATAAGCACCTGCAGTTAAAATTAGCTTGGTAGGTCTGATTTTAGCCAGCAGCAGCTATAATGTTCTCTTCAGTAATTGAAGACAGAATGCTGAATGTGGAATGCCTGCATGTTTCTGTGGGCATAAATCTATTGATAGGTATTGAAATGGGAACAATGAAAGCATAGGCTTTCTAAGTGTTGTGTTTTCTGTACAGATGTTAGTCTCCTCATCCAGAAGTACTACAGGACTACATAAAACATGGATGGGTAAAAAGACTGTCGGGAGAGTGCACAGTACTCATAAAAAGTATTTCCCTTCCCTTCCCTTCCCTCTCCTTTCCCTTTCACTTTCCTTTTCCATGTCCCAGCTTGTATCAATGAGCATATATATTTGTATTTCTACCATTCCTTTTAGGCTTCAGCTAGCTCCTTCATCCGGGAGCATCTGTCCAGTAGGCTGGGGAGTACAAATTCTTCCTGAGAAGAATTTCACACAGTAGTGTATAGAGGTAGAAGATCTCATTAATAGAAAGATGCTCAAGCGTCTTCATGTTTCCTGGCCACTGTAATTGGGATTCCTTTTTGGCTATTCACATCTTGACTATTAGAGGCATTTGTCAATCTATTGCTGATGGAACAAAAAGCCACTGAAAGAAATAGGAATGAAAAATCAAAAAAGAGACAATTGATGTAAAACCCAAAAAGCACAGCCTTCTGGTCCTTAGCTGGCCAGGCAATGGAAAAGACAAAAAAAAAAAGTAAGCTGGCCACTCAAATGAACCAACACGCAGGCATTTCCCACACGTTTTTGTGGACCTTTTACTGATTGGTCACATAACCCAAACAACAGCTTGTTTATTTAGTTGAAGATAAGTAGTTACCTTTGAAAGTTAAAAGACCAGACAGGTTGTCTTCATAGTAATCCCTACTCCATAAAGTTTCCAGGGACTTTTAATAAATGGGATTTTGCAGACTTCAGCATTGTGAATAGTTTCCTTCTTAGATGATGGATTTTCACTAACCAGGAAGTAAACATTTTTCCACGCACCTCTTCTTCTGTAGTGATTCCACATCATTGTCACAAGTAAGTGGTCAGCTCTAAGTGGTAATTGTGATATGCCAGCACAGAGCCAAATCCAGGGGCCTTCAACTCTCAGTTTTAGTGAGGCAGATTCATTTTAGATGTGATGCTTCAGGCCCTGTTGACATCTGGGGGTTTGAGTTTTAAAAAACCCTATGTGCAAACCCTCAAGGTTTGGCTGACTATAACCCGCAAATGGTTTGACAGGACCCTATTTACAGAGACTGCTCAAGAGCCTTTCCCTTCCCCCATTTGAGTGGTCAGCACTGACACACTCCATTATGAGCAAGCCCCACTTAACACAGAACTACTTTCAATTGTCATGAGCACTCAGCTTTATTTAAACTGACACTCTTTCCATCACCCCCAAGCTATAATCCCAATGTCAGAGTGCTTCAAGAACTTCGTATTCAAAGCCATACTGTCTGGCAAAGAGCTGTGATAGAGTGGCTCAAAACTGCAAAGAAGTGAACTTCTGAAATGGAAGGACAATCCCAAAGGTGAAGGGAGACATGGTAAATATGGATCTTCTAGGTAAGCAGAGGAAAGCAGAATGAATGGAAGGCTTGCCTGTGGGTTCAGGCTGGGAAAGAGACTTGGAGGACCCACATTTCTCTGTTCTCTTGTTCTTACTCAATTCATTAAACTTCTGGGGTCATGCTATTAGAAAGGGTTACAATTCCTTTGTGTTCCAAGAGCTTCCTTCTCCCACCACAGCAGGTTGCTCAAGTACCAAGCACAAGTGTAAACAACCTGAGATTAAAGAGTGTGGAAATATTCATGCTTTGTTCCTACAGAGCATGAATAGCCTATCTGTAAAAATATAGTCTATCTGTAAAAAAGATGTGGCTGGTAGATCACTCCTGTTTCTTAATAGTAAGCAAATGCTAATGCATGTGCCAGCTCACTGAAGTGGTCCTGGTTAATATGGAAAAAAAAGTCATTTTAGTGATCCTCTGTTTACTATGGAGAAACTAAGGTACAGAGTGATGCCCTATGTTTCTCAGCAGAACAATAGTAAAACTAGCCATAGAAACCATGTTTCCAAAGTCCATTAATATGCGTATTTCCAAAGTCCTGCAAATGTATATTTACAAATTTGTAATTTTAAATTAGTCTAAGAAAAGAGTATTTAACGAGAATACTGTTACAGGATATTTTCTGGGTGTTCCAATGAAACATTTCTTATTGATTGTTTTAACGGCTGAATCCTGGTCGTCTCACAGGTATATCCCATTGGCTTTAGGGTGGCTGCTTCCATAAGTAAAATTAACAACACTCAGTTGCATATTTTAGCCCAAACAAAGAGAAAAAAAGAGAAAAAAGAATGGCTCAAATAAAACACAGCCAATGTCTGAACTGTGAATTGTTTCCTCCTTTTTTCTCTTTTTTCCCCTAGAGAAGTACACAATCAAAGTAATGGCTGGGGATTAAGTAGTCATCTCTGCTTTCTGCAAAACTAGAGCAGTTGATGGTTTTGTCTGAGTTTTTGTTTTAAGATCAAATGTCATTGTCATGAAAGACTTTTTTCTCTACATACAGTTACATTTCAAAAATATACCTGCATTTTAGAGGTGGTGGGGAGGAGAGGGAAGGGAAGAATACCACTACCCGAGTGTCATGCCAGACTTTAATGTAAAATTAATTCCTTTAAAAAGATTTTTAAAAAACCACAACATTTTTCTAATGTGCATTAAGAATGTTGGAGAGCTCACTGAAGCATATACGTTGAGCTTTCAGGAGCAATCTGTAGTCAGGCATTTTAAATGAAAATTGATTTGTGATTTACATGGTCAGTGGAAAGAAAATTAACTTATGGAAGGTTGTAATGAAATATTAGACAAGTAAAAAAAGTAGATGGTGATCTAGTGGAACTAAAAGTCCCATCTGGAAGAATTCTGTGACATTTTTACATTTATCTGTGTTCTGCATGGGTTGTAATGTTAGTGGTAATTTTATGGGACTGAACTGAAATGAAAAGGGTGTTATCACAGATTGCCTACAATATAGGATTGTGTTCAGTGGAGAGTCCTGTATCCTTTTCTCCATTTTCCTGTAATATGACTCATTGCACTTTTTTCAGCTACTGTTGTTGAATTCATTCAGCCTTTTACTTGAGGCTATTAAAGAAGAACATCAAATGCGCACAAAAAAACCTAGCAGCACATTAAAAATCAACACGGCTGCTTCCACTTACTCCTGCATAGTTGAGGCACTATCCAGGAGACCCTTTAAGACATATGCTAAAATTGCACTTTATCATCCTTAAACACAGGCTATTAACACAGATTTAAAAATACATTATCTTTCAATCTATGACTCATCAGCATAGCAAGAGTAAAGAATTAAAGCTTCTCCAGAAAACATACTGCCCTACTTCTGTTCCTCTATTCATTTTGAACTCAGATATTCACTGTATGACATCCTTGATTGCTCTTGCTGTCAGTTTCTTGGAGAATGAAGAAAAAGAGACATGTCAGAATAACATGATGCCATACTTGCTGCATTCTTCTCCTGCTTTTGTACTAGAAAATCTTTCTCCTATTCCAACAATCCAGACATTACTGGTAATGGAAATAGGAACTCTTGTACTACCTTCTACCAGATAATCTTCTTTCTTCTGTAGACTACATGTATGGCAACCTCTAGTTTATCATACTTTACACAGCTTGAAATACAGGACTCTAACTTGGCAGAAGATTAATATTCTTTGGAATCAGTAAGATTTATTAATCTTACTGATTAATCAAATGCCTTTGTCAACATTCTCAAATTTTCAAAATCTAGAGAAAAATCTTCCCATCAAAGGCTTAATGCCTTCTGTGATTAAATGAATTATGTCCTATCAAAGTCCTGTTTGTTGAGGACGTATAATCTTCCTTTTCATAGGAGATGTGAAAATATCTTTATGCCACTTTTTTCTCTCTGTTCCTTTAAGAAATAGATAGGTGTCATTTGAATGCATGCTAAGTGTTCTTGTTTCTTTGCACTGCACAGGTTTTCAACATGGCTCAGCAGCATGTAGGGTTTGGACACTCTTGAGCAAACACAGGCTGTAAACTTGTCCCTCTTCTCATTGTTATTTTTTTCTAATCACAATTGGAGAATCAGGTTTGAAATTATACCAAGTCCATATTACTGTTAGCTGAAGTAGAATCAAAATCAGATTGTACAACTAATATATGAAGTGTTTTAGCTCAAACAAGTGCATTATGGAAGAGTATAATTTGAAACATACTATGTTATTTCTCCAGGAAATTTATTTTATAAGCATATTTGAAAGAGAAGAAATATCACAAATCCTTCACAAATAGTATATATTATTTTCAAGAGAATGATGTGGCTAATCATGGTAGGAGCAGCCTTTCTAATCACAGGATACCACAGAGGTCAATATTAGGTATTGGCTTTCCATCTTATCCATCTGAAACAATATACCATAGTGAATGTAATCAGTTAATGGTGGCAAATGAACCTATTAGAAACATTAGCATTGCAAAATGACAAGTTCTGAGAAATAGATGTTAAGTGGATTCTGCAGCTGGTAATTGTCATCCTGGGAATAATTACACTAATTAATAGTTGCTAACCCCAGACCCTTGTGTCTGTGACTTTGAATGAGTTAATGATTGCTGCTTTTGAGACTCTGTTGCTGGTAGATTTTCACTAAGTGTCAGCAGAGTAAAAAGGCCCCAGGGAAATACTAACTCTGATGATCTTTAGGGTCCCCATTTTTACTAACCACAAGTACATCTCTGAATGATCAGATAGCATCTCCACAGACCATAAAGTAGTTGGAGATTGTCTAATGAAGAGATCTATTTCATTATAAAGTTCCTGATTTGTAAAGTTAGTATTAAGCTCATGTAACCTCTGATCCATAGCACTTGCCATCAGAAGGTTTTACTTTTGAGGCTATGTTTAAATGACCCACAAACTCCATTTTTTTTCATTGTCTTTCCTCTTGACCCTAGTTATGTGAACTCTATTACTCCTGAAATTAATTTAAAATGCTACCAAATCTTTATTGGCAAAATTTAATTTCAGTAGGCTTTTAAAGACTGAGAAGCTTATTTTACAGAGGCAAGTGGGTCTAAATCCTTTTACTATTCTGTCCTCTTTCTCTGTCTCTCTTTTATCCCTCCTATGCCCCAACAAATAACTATATGAGTCCTGTAATATCCATAAATTTGGGACATATAATCTAGCTGTCTTCTAAGGGTGAATATTAGGGATAATTTTGTATTGTTAAAATCAATAGTTGACTGATGTCACAATGGCAAGAGAAGAATTTCAGTAAAATCAAGATTATGTTCATCAAGCACAAGGGAAAATGTAAGGAGAGCTGTATTTCTCTTGGTATTGCAGTCTGTGAATGAAAGGGTTATTAATATACTTTTGAAAATTAGTCCACAGTCTTTGATCAGATAGAATGATAAAAGAGATTGAATGCTCCCCCATGTTGGAGCCTGTTTTGGTTTAAACAAAAAAAACAACTATGTAGTACTACAATATTGTAAGTCCAGGTTACTTACAGTAGTACATTATTAGTTGATGATTCGTCATAATATCTTCAGGGAGTTAGAAGACATCATAAAAATAGATCTTTTCTTAACTGCATTCGCTGCTTCTGATGTTTTCCCATGGTTCTCCACACAGACAAGAGAGCTCCTTAAGGTCAGTATGAGTTGTCCTGTCCTAAGTGATAAAGCTGTTAGTTGACAAAGATCCTACCCATCTTTTGTTCTGTAGAAAGGAGAACTGCCTGTAGAAAAATCTATGAATGTTTCAAAAAATTGGAAATGTTGGCACTTCAGTGTTGCTTTGAACATAGAACCTGGAATATAAACCTAGTATCTGTACAGCATGTAGAAGCAGGATTAAATATGGCAGTTGTATGGGCAGTTTATTAATTTCTACAGTTTGCAACAGAGAATTTTTTTGTAAACTTTTTTTTCAGCACTTATTTCTCATAGGCATGTGGCATTTTTTATTTGCTTGGTTTTTTTACTAATTATGCCCATAAAACAAGTGTACATAGTGCCAAAGTAAGATAAGAATGGTGACGTTTTTAAGGAAGAAAGCAGTATGAATTTTAGGAGCCACATAATTACTAAATAGCTCCTTTAGAGACTAGAGTAGACTAAGAGGAAAGTGTCCCCAAGCTTTTGAAACCAGATATATAAGTTAAATTGTTGCTATCTCCCTTAATTAAGATCCTTTGTTTGTCCACATGACAATTTATGGAATACTATGTTTTATAGTGATAAGTATATTATTTGTCTCAGAAGGAACAATTTGTTAGAAAGGTATTGAAGTAGCAGAGCAAATGGTATAAAATAAAGTTTGTCAACTATCCTCAACAGTCCTTACAGTTTTTCCAAAAGATTTGATACCTGACATTATGTTAAAAAAAAATTGAAATATTTTAAGTAGTTCATGTTGCATTTTGCCATGGCAGCACCTGACAAGGGTGGCAAGTAGAAAGATTATATTAGGTTAACTGCTGGTCCGCTTATACTCTGTAAAACAGAAAGAAAATGAATGAGATCTATTTTTTCCTATATTTATGCAGAATGTTTCAAGGATGCTAATGTCAATTTTGTAAGTTAAACAAAAGAATACCAGAATGTTATGGAACAAGAAAACAATCACAAGAAAAGGAGGAAGGAACAGAAACTGCATGGAAGATAATGTTCACGGAAGCTGAAATCCATCCAACAAGGCAAGGAGAAATAATTGGCACTGAAAATATGCCAGTTTTCCAAAAAGGCAGATATTATATACAGCAAGATATGAATAGAGAAATAATGGTAAAGAAACTACTCTTTGAATAAATGCGAGAGCCTGGCTTTCAGAACTAGAGTGGCTTTCAGGCAATACAGTGCCTCAATTTTTGAACTTGGACAGTGGCAAAAACAGCTGGCACAGGAAAAAATATTGGCACTCTGAAAATGGCCACAGAGCCCATGGGGTCTCCTTATGTCAGTGATGACAGTGAGCCTGCCCCTGGAAGACAACAGTCATTGCCTAGTGACAAAGTTAACCAGACAGTGCATAAACCCTTGTCATTTGACATCAACCATGCAACTTAGGTGTTTTGTTCCAGACATTGCAAAGATCATGAGACCTGTGAGAGAGAGCAAAGGATACAAAGTGGAGGCTTGCAGTGAGTCTCATTTGCAGGGTCTCATCTTCCTCTGAGTTGCAAAACTAATTAATTTTATTTTGAGAGTTCGTCCTTAGACTGCTGTTGCTGAAACTGGTAATTTGGTGCTAAATTTCCAGAGGTCTATGGCTAGACAGGGTCTAGCAGTCTTGTGTACTAGACAAAGCATGGACTTCATTGAATTCTGCCTATTTAAACCACAAATAGCTCTCATGGCCTTTTTTATGTGTGTTTTTAGACTGATTCACTGTGCTTCAAAAAACAGCACTCTGTCTAAGCAGGAAAATTTTGATTCTGAGTTAGTATTCTAAAGACAAAAGGTTAGAGAAAATCACAAAAGGAAAAATAAATCTTGATTTGAGATGAATAGAGAAGCATTAAATCCAGTAAGGTGTGAGGCACAAAAGGCAGTGAGGCACAAAATATTAATCATAAAGCCAAAGAACATAAATGATTAAAAGCTGGAATTAAGTGAAAATTATGCGGAGACCTGTCCTGGGCCTATTGGATGGAATAGATTTCCTTTGATACCAGTCTGGTCAAAATTTTGCCACTGTGGTGATAAAACAGAAGGCCTAAACACAGAGAGTGAAAAATGAAGCCAGTCTGGGAATGTGAGACATATTGTCTCTGGTGGCATTGTGTATCATAGAGTCTGTTTTGTTCTCCAGTTAAAATCCTTGGTTAAATTGCATCAGTCTGCCACTAGGAAAGGCTGTATATCTTAGAGAGCAAGCACAGCAAATTTATGTCCAGAAGGTGGGATGATTCGTGTTTGTTAAAGAAATAATGTTCCTTTTTGTGTTTCTCTTTGTGACTTATAGTCACCAACACCTTTGGAATAATGTGGTGATTCAGCTCATGTAAACAACACATCCATCCCAAAATACATTGGCAAGGAATACAACATTTATGAAATAAATATTTGAGTTTAACTTGAAATGTATTTTACTACTGTTTTCAGTGGGGTGTTGGAGAAAGGTTGCTAATTGGAAGCAAGATGGAGAAAGATATAAGAGAGAGGGATTTTTCTGGTTAGAAAAAAAAAGAGCGATAGAAAGACATTATGGCCCAAACTATATTCTGCTGGATTTAAAATTATGGTGCAGAGTGAAACTAAATCAGCCAAATCTCTCCAGAGGTGTACTTCATCTGGTAAGGGCATAAAGAGTGGGATCTACAACTCAGTTTACAAAATTGTTTCAGCATATAAATACAGCCGCTATCATAATACATAGACACGAGCAATGTCATTATGCTAGATTTCTTGCAGCAATTAAATTTCAAGACATTTCAGAAGCCTCTTTAAGATAGAATTGCAGAACCTGACCGCATTTTCCAAGGCTCATCTCTCCTCAGTGAGGCTGTACAGCTGGTAGCCATAAAATCAGACACTTTCAATATATTTTTAGCCATGTTTCTACCTACCACCAGAATGCCAAGAAGTTTCTCCTTAGTATTTGGTGTACCTTTTTGCAAGAAGACAGGAGTATTTATAGTTTTTTAGGATTCAATGGTTATATGTCAGAAATTCTTATTATGAAGTGTTTTTGTAAACAAACTAAATTCCACTGGGAAATATACAGACACTGTTGCCTTTTTTTTCCTGGGTTTTTTATTATTATTTTTAATTAGTGCTCTCCACAGAGTGTTGAAGGTTATGATAAATGTTTCCTGGAGCAGATTTTCAGTCTGTGACTCTGAGGAAGAAATATGCATTTAAATATGTTGTTTTATATTTTGACTCTGAAGGGGATTAAAAAACTACTCTTGGTAGATTACTCTCTTTATCGTTTCTTTTCTCAAAAGAAGTTATAGGATATCTAATGAAGGAAATTTATCCTAGCATTAAAACTGAGCTAAATTTATGTGTATGTTTTTATTATTTTCTAAAATACCTGACTTCAAACAGTTAAAACACCATGCTCAGCCCGTATGGAAATACAGCTGAATTTGAAATTTACTATATGCTGTTTCTGCTTTTAATTTTTTGCCATTTCACACCTTGTCCGCATCTCGAGCAAGCTTGTAAGTTTCCAGCGCATACATTTCTTGTGATGATATATTGTCCTGGTGGAAAATTTCATTTACTGGCTGTGCCCTTTGCTGAACCTGTTGCTAGTCATGGAACATGATAAGCGTATAAGTAGCATGCTACTTCATTTATCATACATCATTTTAGACACTCAAATATCTCATATACAATTCTGCATTCTGCACCAAGGAAAACTACTAAACTTGCTGAGAAAAAAATTCTACAAATAAATCATCAGTTTATAATATATAAATGTATCATCCTAATAAAAATTAAACATAGTTTATACAGGATTGTCAGTGCCCTTTATTTTTTTATGGCCTCAGTAACCACATGCTATCAAACACTAACAGAAAATATCTGGCTTTTGTGATTTTGTGTATAGCAGAATTGAAAGGTATAAAAATACTGTCTATTTTTAATAATTGAATTACATTGCAAATAAATCATGGGCTTGACAGATCCAGCATTGCTAAGAACCTTCCGCTCTTCTAACATTTCTCATTGGTTTAAATTTTCATCATATCTTGTATAAAACAAAATTTTATTTAAAAACCAGTCAGAACAGCAACAGCAATAAAATCCTCTAACACTTAAGGAATTTAGAAATCACCAGAAAGAAAACAATTACAAGAAATTTAAGGTCAAATAAAACCAAGTCTGTCTGAGGTACTAGCTGTTCCTAGAAGAGCAGGTCAAGCCTCCCTAATTTCAGTAATGTGTCATCTATTGATTTCAAAGCTTCTTCAGACCATCATCAAATTATTTCACTACAAGCAGCTTTTCATTTCAATATAAAATAATCTACATCTTGTCAAGATGTTGCATGTAAAATGTTGAATGCAAAGCTCTTTTTTATGTTAAGCCATGCTTACACTAACTACAACCTTTCACTAAAACACTGGACTACAGAAAAGTATGTCTTACATTTATATAGAATCTTTTATCCTGCATCTTTTAACAACTATATATAGAAGAGTAATTTCAACGACTTCTCATGTATATCCATTTCTAGGGAGGGGTAGAAGTATTTAATGGCTCACAGCGGCATTGTGTTCTAGCTTTGAACTGGAGAAGAATTTGTTAAATAGAGTTTATTTGCATAATCTGTAATTTGACTAGGTTATCAGAGCTGATAGAGATCTGTCTGGGGAGAACAGAGGAGGGAGGTGGAGAAGAATGAAAAAGCAAAAGAAACCTAGATGTCATCCCATCTCACTGGGGATATAGAAGAAATCTGCATCGAGGGTTAGGGGTTTTTGTACTTTTTGAGAATATCATCTTTAGAAAAGATGCCAGGTAAGGTGATAGAATGGAATCTCCAAAATAGCTTTCCTTCAGCTGAGAAGTTTTCCACCAGAGTCCCCATTTGAACTCATTGTCATGGTGTATGAAATACAAAATGTTGATATATAAGTGATCTGAATAGGGAACGTGTGGTTGTGTTGCAGTCATAATTCACCTAGATGAAGAGAATTAAAACATCTGAAACCAAGTACTTTCCTCATGTAGTCAGCACATATTGTGAACAATGGATGGAAAAGGAAGGAAATAGAACTGGTGCTATACAAATGATGTAGCTGGTATAAAACTTCATGTCAAGATGGTTTTTACTATCATTCACATCTGTATCTCTTCATAGGACCAAATAGATCACAATTTCAGTATGACCCACCAGCTATACATTTGAAACGAATAGCTGTGATTGGTTTATAAGAAGATTGCAAAGTTTATTTAAAAACATACCAATATTTTTTCCCATTTAAAACTCAGTCATAAAGAGATTGAACTCAGAGTTAGGACTTGCAAATTGCTCTCTAGAATTGTACATGTAGATCCATTTACAGTTGCCAGGATACTGCAGGGGCAGACGCCCTGAAGTTTCTGGTATAGGACTGGATGATTTGCTGAGCTTCAATGGAATGCTGAAATCAAAACTTTTAAAGTAGTTTATGCTTATCTTTATAAGCAGGTTGCACATACTATGTTAGCTGTTGTTTATGGTTACATTTTGTTCTTTCAGCTCATGGATGAAAAAAAATGCTGGATAAAGGGGTCATTATATATTGATTGTATGTCTCTAGAGTTTTGTGATGTACGTCTCTAGTGTTTTAGTTATGGAATTTGGAGATGGAATCCACTTTATACAAGAGCTTTGCACAAGAACAGATAGCTTTACAATTAAAAAATATCACTTGGGTTTCTTCATGACCAGGTACCTCACGTCAATGCAAGAAGACAAATACTTGCTACATTTAGTTTTCAGGAAGCAAAGTGATTAACAAAAAAGTTCAGGTCATGCTGGAACCAACTACAGTGAAGGACATATATACTGCTTTAGAATTATTTGAAATGGAAACAGCCATGGCTTTTCCAATATCAAACAGATGAGTTCGGCACAGTGAGGGATCAACAGCAAATAGAAATCATTTCTTCTCACAATGAACATACCTCACTTTCTTTGCCTTGCCAACTTTTTTCATATGCTGTTAAAGAGGTAAAAGATGCTCATTCACTTCACTTTTTACAGGTTGCTGATAAACCACATTTTATTTAATATGAGTATAGAAGACAGGAAGAAACTCATATGTTTTACGTGGGAAAGACCGGTGAGATACTTTAGTCAGTGATGTTCTCATTTGTTCTCCTGAAAGATACCCAAGCCTAGTTAATAGAACAGTTGATTTTATTGTGGTGGGTTTGTAGATTTAAAGATAGTCTTTGAAGAAAATATGTGCATACCTACATTAAGAAAAAAAAAAGTTTTAAAAAAAAAAGCAGGCAACCATGGCTATATTGTGTAGAAATAGTGACTATGATTTGTATCTTGTCATCTAAACGTGTACTAACACCAATAATGTCACTACTACATAATGTTACATACATTTCATTGCTAAGGAAATTAAGATGCTGAGAAGTCAGGGAGCAAGAGAACACAAGATCTACCTCCAAACCTTTTCTTCTGAAGTGATCCCCTTCCTTTCCACACAATATTTTCCTCCCTTTCACACTCAGAGTATAAAAACACTCACAGAAAGGAAACATCTAGGGGAAAAATGGAGATCACAGGATCAACAGCTGTTTCTTAAAAAAAAATAAACATCCATTAAAGAAGACATGGACCTCGCATTCTGTGTCATGTATTCCTTAGCACCACCTTAGTTTTAGTTGCTGTACCCTTGATTTATGTTTCTGGAAACAAATGTTTTGTGTTGGTGCCCTAGATTTGAAGTACATCAAGTTGAGAGAAAGTTCTGAACAAGGAGGAAGACAAAGAACTCTGTTATACTCTTACTGCAGAGCTCCTTGGCAAAAGCAGAGCAATAGGTTGCAGTCTCAGCAGAAGTATTCTGGGGGAGAACCACCTTTGGTTACAGGCAGTTGTGTTTGCTTGTGCTTTTCTGTGAAGCTGAGGACACAAAAAGAGAAACATGGTGCACCAACAGTCCTAAATTTACATGGTTCGGCATACTTTATAGCAATTTTGCTTAAGGTTTTGGTTCAGGGTAACAGTTTCGCTTTGACTTCTGAAAGCAGCTATTAAAGTTAAAAGGTAAGATATTAAATTTACTTGTTAAATAGCTGCCTTAAAATGTAGCTATTAAACTTATCAAGCAATTAAAGAGTTTTCAACATCTTTCTATTATTCTGTTTCCACAAAGCAGTGAGGCAGAACTTGCCCTCAACTTGTTCTTGTCAAGGTAGACTTCCTAGATAGGAGTGTCTCTGCGAAAAAAATGTTTATTTTTGTTTGCTTGGTCATTTATAATTCGTTTTATAGGTGCCTAATGAACAAACTGAGATCCCATCATTCTTGGTATCCCATCCCATTTGTCCACAAAAAATACAGAACTAGAAGGCCTCCCAAAGCTGCTTGTAATGCAGAAGACCACAGATTAATGTGGTCAGATATGGAATACAAAAATCAATAAAGCAGTAGTGGTCAGTGTAGCCTTCATATGTGCTGTCTGTCCTTGAAGAGTAAATGAGAAATAATGGGAGAAGAGGAAGGGCAGACATGGGCAATACAAATCCTTGAAAATGAAAAAGGTAGCTTCTATTTGATGTGATGAAAAGAGGATAAGTGAATTAATGATATGAAGAGACATCTCAAATAGCCTGAGAGAACCAGCAACAACTCTAAAAAGGGTAAAAGGAGAGCAAGTTCTTTTCTTGTGACAAAAAAAAAGGATGTTGGCATAAGAGTTTGGACAAGAGTTTCGTTTGTAAAAGTAGTTAGGGAGAATCTTAAAATAGGCTATGTGTAAAGAAACTGACTGACATGCAGATTTGTTTGCTGTCAGCATATAGACAGAATTGATGTCTTTGAGATTAATCAGATAAAATATTATGAGGGCCAGGAATGGGATCTGAAGAAACTGTTACAGAAAGCTGGAAGAGGAATTAGAAGAATCTTCTGCAAGGCATGTCAATGAAGACTTTAGAAATGTGAGACATGAAGTGCTGTGGGACGGAGCACTGAATCTGAACAAGTTCTGTTGAGTGCAAATGATGGGTTGTAAAGGTAAATGGTGAAATTAGTAAACAGTTTTAGGCTGTGATTATGAATACATGTTTAATCATTAATTACTTGAAGAAGACAGCTGGAGCAGTAGTTATGGTGCCACGTGAGGATCTTTGTTAAGTTAAGGCTAATATATTTATTTTTATTTTTATTTTTATTTTCTAAAAATAAAGCAAATGAGTATTTTAAAAAGGAAGAGCTATCAGAACATGAAAGGTGATGAACAAATGGCAATGAAGATATCTTCAATGAGGAGAGAGGATCTAGTTAATGGGACAAGTGGCACAGCAAATAAGAAACTGAAAGAGGCAGCTGGAGTCTTCCTCATAAAGAAATATTTGGGATAGTGTGATACATCAACAATACAGTAGAAGGGAGAGAAGACTAAGATTCAGGATTGTTGAAAGGAAAAGCATGAGCTAAAAATGGTGCAGTGATTTGAAGTATCCTGTTCTGCTCACAAGCAAATTTGGGTTAGGCAATTACAGGATAGGAGAAACTTCCACATGGGAGGGTTTTCAAAGTGGCAGTAGCACGGCAGCACTCAACTGCCAACAAATCACAAATCCTTCTGATCACTTCAGAAATGCCCTATATACTCAAGAAAGTATTAAAGAGGGGAAGGCAAAGACAATAATCACTGTAATTTTCTCCCTGAAATGTAGTACTTAGAATTATGCCTCTGAAGAAATGCTGCTCAGCATTAAATTAACAAATTACTGTACCGCTGAATGCAAATCTGAAAAAAAGCCCTATAGCTTTAGGGTTTTTTGCCACCCCCTCTTCTTATTTGTAACTTATCTCTGGGAGAAAACACTTTCAAACTTCTTGAGATACATTGATTTTCAAAAGCAAATGGTTTTTCAGGAGTGTCACAGTAGCTCATCTCTGCTGTCACTGTCTCTTTCCAACTACAAAAGAAGTGAAAGTTACATGGATAATGACTTTCCACATCTGTGACTTCTTTAAATTCTTGATTCAAGTAATTATCAGTGCATTTTATTGTATAGCCATTCAAACTTGTTTCCACTTGTTCATGTTCAATCCATTAGATCAACAAACATGCATCCCTGTAAATATGTGTATTATGTTTCAGAATTATGTATTTAACAGAAAAAATGCCATTAGTTTTGTGAATATTCAACAATGTTTTCAGATGCATGGGTGCATCATTCAGAAGGTGATGCCCTTAAATTAGGGGTGGAATCCAACTTGTCCTCCAGCTGCAAGATCCTTGTTTTTATAACAGTATGTTTTTCTCCTTTTTCAGTTAATCTTGTAATGTATTAGATTATATTAGTTCACAGGTATTGAGGTGAGGGAGGCTTTTTTATGCCTCTATTACCTGTTGAGTATTCTTGCTCTAGAATACACTGTGTTTACTATGTGGAGTTTTATTTCAATGTATAATATTATTATACCCCTGAATTTTGTGTGGTACTGCTCAGCATAATTAAGGCTGGCAGTCTAATAGGACTCCACACAAGAAATTTACATGAGGGAACCATGTTGGAAGACATGTTTTCCAGCTGAGTCAGTGGCTATTTTCAAGTAACCTTTTTTTTCAATGAAGTTCTTAAGCAGGAGAGCAAGACAAAGTAAACCCATGATTAAGCTCATGCAGAATAATAAGGTGGTTGCATTCATTCAGTAGAAACAGAATTATAGCATAGGGAATAGATGAGAAAGTCAAAAGGAGCCCTCTTTCATACCTCTGATTAGTCCCACACACACACATCCCTTTTTAATTGTACAAAATATATTTGTACTTATAGTGACATAGCCTATTCAATTGTTTCTCACTGAATTTCCCTCAAACCTGATGTCATAGACAATAAATTTACTAGATTTTTTCTGGGGAAAATACCAACACAAAAACTGTTCTTCTTTGAGGTAATGAAACTGTGATTCTTATATAGATAACACAAAATACTCCTTAATTATTAAATTTATTTATTTGTTTGTTTCTTTATTTTTATTTGAAAGCTATGCTGATTTCAACATATCTTTGACATAGTGTCCTAGTTTAGGGCAAATTTTGGGAGGAAACTTCTGAAGTGGTCTCCTCTAGAAAGAAAATTCAAGTTGCCTCTTCGCCAACCTGTTCAGGAGAAAAATCTCCTTCAAGAGAAGTGGAAAAAACCTGTTTATTTAACAAGCAAAGTGCTCACAAATATGAAAAATGAACAGTATTAAACAACGAAACCTCTCGTTGTTCTGAAGAGATGGCAAATTCAGAAAATTCTTGTGGGGATCAGAGAGAGAGACTTTTCTGTCAGTGTGTCCTCAGCTTTATCTTAGTCTCTCCGGGGCTCGGGCCTGGTGTCCTGGCTGCAGTGCAGTGAAGGGAGCCCCTGGACGATAGTCGTGGTGTTCCCGGACTGAACAATGGCTGAACAGTTCCAAAAAACTTCTGGCCCAGCTAAATAAAAACAAACCTAACTAAAAGCAAAGGAGAGCTCTCTCCTGCTGTCTGTGTGCAGAGAACACAGTCCGTGAGAAGNAGGGAACCATGTTGGAAGACATGTTTTCCAGCTGAGTCAGTGGCTATTTTCAAGTAACCTTTTTTTTCAATGAAGTTCTTAAGCAGGAGAGCAAGACAAAGTAAACCCATGATTAAGCTCATGCAGAATAATAAGGTGGTTGCATTCATTCAGTAGAAACAGAATTATAGCATAGGGAATAGATGAGAAAGTCAAAAGGAGCCCTCTTTCATACCTCTGATTAGTCCCACACACACACATCCCTTTTTAATTGTACAAAATATATTTGTACTTATAGTGACATAGCCTATTCAATTGTTTCTCACTGAATTTCCCTCAAACCTGATGTCATAGACAATAAATTTACTACATTTTTTCTGGGGAAAATACCAACACAAAAACTGTTCTTCTTTGAGGTAATGAAACTGTGATTCTTATACAGATAACACAAAATACTCCTTAATTATTAAATTTATTTATTTGTTTGTTTCTTTATTTTTATTTGAAAGCTATGCTGATTTCAACATATCTTTGACATAGTGTCCTAGTTTAGGGCAAATTTTGGGAGGAAACTTCTGAAGTGGTCTCCTCTAGAAAGAAAATTCAAGTTGCCTCTTCGCCAACCTGTTCAGGAGAAAAATCTCCTTCAAGAGAAGTGGAAAAAACCTGTTTATTTAACAAGCAAAGTGCTCACAAATATGAAAAATGAACAGTATTAAACAACGAAACCTCTCGTTGTTCTGAAGAGATGGCAAATTCAGAAAATTCTTGTGGGGATCAGAGAGAGAGACTTTTCTGTCAGTGTGTCCTCAGCTTTATCTTAGTCTCTCCGGGGCTCGGGCCTGGTGTCCTGGCTGCAGTGCAGTGAAGGGAGCCCCTGGACGATAGTCGTGGTGTTCCCGGACTGAACAATGGCTGAACAGTTCCAAAAAACTTCTGGCCCAGCTAAATAAAAACAAACCTAACTAAAAGCAAAGGAGAGCTCTCTCCTGCTGTCTGTGTGCAGAGAACACAGTCCGTGAGAAGGTATGTGGGGGAGCAAGTGCAGTTTCTGATAACAAACTCCGCAGTTCTTCTCCCCCACTTCACTCTCAGAACCAGTCTTAAAAGTGCAGAACCTAATATCCAGCATAAACAGAACAGATGACTGGTGATACAAGCATCATAAAGTCACCCTAGGACACATAGCTTCACTTAGAGTCTCTACAGTGGTGACTTATGGGAGTATCCATCCTCCCCCGACTTCCCCAAAGATGTTTTGCATTGTCTTTCTGACATTTTTTTTTTCCCAAAGATGCCTCAGCTTTCACTACTGTCACTTCTGACAACATCCGCTTCATTAGTCTGTTATTTAACCTCTCTTTGACTTCCCTGTTTCTTCCCTTGTACATACAAGCTTTACCTAAAACTTGCCATGGTTGCTCTCTAGCATTAGTAAAAGTCTTTTGCATCATCTTCCTTATTTTGGTCATTTTCCTTCTCCTTTTCCTAACACACCCTGGTAAAGCTCCATGTCCTTTCTGAGCTCAGTTGCTAGGATATATACTTTTCAGCCTAGTCTCCTGAGAAGCCTCACACTGCTACCAATCTTTTGCAAATGTTTCTGTTCCATGTCATTAATGGTCTGCTCATTCCCTGTAAGTTTGCTCATACCTTCTCCCTTCTTTTGGTTAATCTGTTGATATAGAATGAAAATATCTCTGTAAAAAGTATTGAGCATCTTCTGAATTAGCATTCACTTATGTATGGATATACTATTCTTGCCTTCATTCTCAGGTCCCTCATTTATATCTATTCTAGGAACATATTAGCAATGATTATTGATAGTGGCAGATATGAATATTAGCCTCAGCTGTCTTTAAATTCTGTGTGTGTATATGCATATATTTAAATATTTTCAAAAATTTTCAGGTTTTTTATTTAACAGGCTGAAATACACCATGTATGTAATTTATTGTTTTCTTTCTATATGCTCTCTTCCTGCTATAGTTCTGCACTTTCACAATTTATACATTTTGGTTTTTTCTTTGCATTTTTATAGTATCTTTCACATTAGGTAATGTTTAGCTGTTTGAGTAGATCTGGAAGCACTAGGGTTTATTTGTACCCCACTAGCACTTAGGGGCTCTGATCAAGGACCTCACATGCTAGAACCTTCACAAATGGACATTAAAACAATTGTTCTTGTCTTAGGCAGCTCCCAGTTCTAGCTATGTGCATGAGAGCAGCTCACAATGGAAGAAAAGCAAGCTGCCATGTAATAAGCCAAGTTCTCAGCTTGCATGGCCAAAGTTTGCTAGTGGGGACAATGGAATAAATGTGGGGACAATGGAATATGTTTGTGGATACTAGCGTACGCTTTTTCCATGCCTATGGATGAGGAGCTATTTTCTTCGTAACCTGTAAGATGCTTGAAGAAAAACCTGTGCATCTTGTAATGTATTGAACACATTAGTACTTAAAAAGTAACCTTTACCTAGTTTCTGTTACTTTTCAGTATTCAAATGTTAAAACATTTCTTGTAATAAGTTTTTAATGCGGCATTTTTGCAAGATCATTTGCTTTGGGGAAAGAAAGTCTAAGAGAGAGAATTTCTGGGTTTTAGCAGAGATAATCATAGCTATTTCTTTAATGGGGATAGTGAACGGGTTTTGAAATGGAACAAATTAAGAAATGACCACACTGTAGAAACAGCCAGCCATGTCTTCTCTTCAGTTACGTTGGACCCAGAAGTCTTGACTCCCTTCAAGGGGACTTTTTGCTAGTTTGGTTTTGTCATCTTCCTTAAGTCAAATCTTGTAAGTTGGTAAGGAATCTACAGGTGAAGAAACTGTAGCCAGAGGAGTAGTTTCTGTAGGAGAGGGTGAAAACAGAGCTGTTGGTTTTCATATCAGTATATGTCTGATGGTGGGACACCTTCACCTCATGAGAATGTTCTGTACACAGACTTTGTAATTTTTTTTTGCATGCCTGGCGAGGCATGAAAACTAAAAAAGATGAATATAGTAATTTGTAAATAGGATAGTGTTGATTCCTTCCAGCAACAGTCATCTGTGAGCCTGAAATCAGACTTCTTGCTCAGTCCTCTCATTCCTCCACTCAGAACTAAAATGGCTGTTTTCACGGTTGTCATGATGTTTTCTTTCTAGACAAGATTACCTATCCACACTGTTAATCATTTGGGCTAAGTGAAAAGAGGCATCAAAGGAAACAGTATATTTTATAATTTTATCTGTGATCTTTCCTCTTCTTTTTGTTTCTTCTTTTAAATCATCTACCAGAGAGGTGTCTCATTACTCAGGAAAAAACAACAGCAACAACAACAACAACAACAACAACAACAACAAAAAACCAACAACAACAACAACAAAAACCAAAAAAAGAGACAAAACCAGAAAAACCTAGTTTACCAGAAGATATACTCATATCCTCAAACTCTGAGGCCTTATTCTGCACTGTTGGCATATATCTCTGTCCTGCTAGATACGTGCATAACCTCTCCTCATGGTGGTAGAAAAAATGGCCAAGCGAGGGACTTACATGACAGCATCCATAATCTAAGGTGCATTGTCAGTGTCTGTGTTCCCCGTACAGCTTTTTTCCCAGTCAGCAGGAACAAGTTGGTTTCAGCATTAGTTCAGAGACACTGCAGGCTTGACAGTCTCCCACAGAGCTACAATGTGACTCTGCACTGACTAATTCCTACCAGGTGTCAATCAGCGATCTGCTCTCAGACTCAGCCTTCCTTCTTCCTTCCATCTTCTCACAGCAAGATGAGGAAAATTCATCCTCCCACCAAAATGTGTTCACTGACTCTCCTTTCCACTAGCCATGTAGGTTTGTGCAGTTACATGATTAGCCCAGTACCTGTCCCTTCTGTCCTCCAGGAGTGCCCAAATCAGTGCAGTCATTCCATAGACAAACTTTCTGCTCATTTCAGGTAGAGGATTAGAGTGACCAAAAAAGAGACTGGGGGGCCTTGATCTGACAGAAGTTGATCACTTCAGCATTTTTAATGAAGTCACTGAAAGCAGATAGTCTCATGTCCTGGAAGTGGTGCCTGGATGGCACTGAATGGGGTTTCAGAGCTGGTTTATAGCTGTGCCAGTCCAGCTTCTGTGGATAGCAGATGTTTCTTAGGGTTTCTGAATTCAAAAGGGTCATGCACCCCCACGTGCACAAAAATACAGAAACTTGATGGCAAATTTTATTTTAAATTCACAAGCCCTAGTAGCAGAAATTTTTGCTTTAGAAGAGGGGTAATCAGGATACTCAGTTGCATGGCACTACTTAGCTATTAGACATAACGTTGTGAAACTTTTTGGGGTGGAAATAGTCTGTACTTAGCTGCTTGAAGGCAGCATTAGCTCTGCTACAGGAGCTGCAGAGGTAGTAATTTTTAATCCATAAGAATTCATCTAGTTAGTATAAACTATATTTCTACCAGTGTATTGGAAGACAACTGGTGTGTTTTATTATCATAAATTTTTCTTCTGTTTATTGTTAGAAAGGGCTATATTTTTTACCCAACTCTGTGCACAGATGTCAAAAAGCTAAATATAGGAGTGAAGTGTATTTTGTAATAATATAATGACTATTGCTATGGAATTCAGGGATTTCTAAATCTACTAGCAATGTATTTCTTAATACTTTCTTATAGTCTGTATTAATAATTTTGCTCATTATTTATGAGTTATAATAAAAGTAGAAGACATTGCTGACCAGCTTGTAATGCCATCTTACAAAATATTTCTGTATGTTTACAGTGGCAAAATTGTTGTACATTCCTGTTCTGACCAGAGTTAGTTTTGGTGGAGGGAATATATGTTATTTAAGTAATTACAAGAGTTTGTTTTTTATTTCAAACATTAATTTTGTTCACTTTCTGATACCCACTTCTGTGTCTAATTCCTTGAGTCATTATGGCAGGATGTCCATTCTATCATTAAACTACATCTTGAAAATGCTTTTCTAAAAAGCCTCTGAGTGGATAGATTTTGTTTCTTTTCTGTTGTTAAACTCCATCTTTGAAGACCATATCCATCCATGTTTAATAGGCAGCATTAGCATTTTGAGCTACAACAGTCTGCACAATCTGTGCAATATCCCTGGTTTGTGTTGTGCTTCCATATAAAAAACAGCTCCTGTGTATGTCTTTTTTAAGACTTACAACACACATTGCATTTTACACTTTTTAAAATAACATCAGGGAAACTGTGAAGCTTCTTTTGAAGGATTACATTACAGCTTGATTTTTATTTATAAAACATAAAGGACTAATATATATCAGTTAGGACATTTTGCTTCCAAAGTGCATTGTAACAAAATAATTGGAAGGCAGTTGTGGTGTGAAATATATGACAGCTTTACAGGACAAAAAAAGCAGCTTTTTCTTTGTAATAGTGTAATTGCCTTAAACCCCCCAATCATAATTGTTATCAAAAAATAATCCCAAGGAAAGGCTAATATAAGGTGAGCAGACTATTATAAGAGCTCTAATACACTCAATTCCTTGAACAGCAAATGTAGCCCCTCAATCTCCCAGTGCTTTTAGTGTCAGTCAGAGAGCACTCAGTCATTTCTGTGCATCAAGCCTGCAGTATTGATTTTTCCACTGACTGAAACAGCCATATAAGCATAAATTTTGCATGAGGCTTTCACTTTGTAGACTCTCCTTTGGTCAGATGACACATGATGTGAACATGAAGACTGTATAATAACAATGCATGGTCAACCTGCAGGCATTAAAGCGTGGTCTCTCACAGCTTTGAAGGACAAAAGCTGGAATGGTGCATCTCTGGTGTGATAGAAAACAAATATCATTTCCGTCTTGGCAGCCTGCATTCAATTTTATACCCTCTCTCCCCCTCTCTCACCCCCCCTACACTTTCGTGGTCCCCTTTTAGGGAGGAAATGCACATGCTTACACAAACATGTATAGACATAAAGTATACTTATCAGTGATATCCAGTACAGATAAAAATCAGCTCTGTGGGAAAGCAGAGCTGTGATAATAACTGTGCATCAAACTTGAACCCTTTGCTGCACTTCCTTTCCACTTTTCTTTGGTGGCGGTGCGTTGTTTTGTTTTATAGTTGATGCCATTTCTTTTAAGTCAGCCCTTGAGACTAAATATTTTACAACAGCATTTGATAACATCTTGTATCATGCTGAAAACCCCTTATCTAAAGATTTGGCCTTGTGATAGACAGGCAGGAGTGAAAACATTCCTTAATAGCAACATTGTTTCATCTCATTGCAGTCCTCGTGAAGTTCCTCTGCTCATTAATATTCCCACACTCTTACACTCTTTTCTCTTTCTTTCTCTTTCTCTTTCTCTTTTTCTCTTTCTCTTTCTCTCTCTCTCTCTCTTTCTCTCTCTCCCTCTCTCCATTCATTGTTTAAATGTTTAGTGTAAAATGCATTCATCCTGTTATGGGATCATGTCAATAGGAGGAGACAGAGGAGTAATCCTAACCCGTGTGAGTCTGAAATAATAGCACAAGGAGTAATTTGTCACTAAGACCTGCAGCAGTGCATTAACTATCCCTTAAAGTGCATTAAACTGCAGGCAGTTAATGTAATTAATTTATAACATAATGCAGTGCAACCTCTTAAAATTAAGTTGGACTGACCCAGAGGAAAAGATATCTGTAAGCAAAAAGCTCACTGATAAGGCAGTTTTAGTCAGTGACAATGAGAAAGCTGTTTTGTCTTAAATAACAATCACAGGAGGAGAGCGGGCCTTACTGTAATGAATAATTGGGAATGAATGCTGTTTTCATTTTGTAAAAGGATCCCAACATAATAATTGGACAGCAGCATGATTATTCCAGCAATGACAGATGTTAGAAGCACTGCTTCTGTTTCTATTTATGCAGGATACAAATAAATGTTGAACATTTATATAGAAGGAGCTACACTGTTGTGTACAGGCAGATTAGTGTTCAGTGCATTAAGAGAAAAGACTCACATTTTTTCATTTGAAAATGCTCTGCTTGGAATAAAAGAGCTCTGACCTCCCTGGTCAAGGGCGTATTTTAGATTTGTTTTCTTCTTCGTCACCCAAATTTGCCTGTCTCCTCTCTTGAGGGTATAATAACGTATTGATCTGAATATGGTGACTGTGTAAGTGCTACCTTTCTCTCATAGTAAGAGTTGTGAAATTTTATTTCAATTTGAGTGTAGTGCCCACATCTCTGCTCGCTGAAGAAAGTTTCATAGAGGAGCAGAGAGAGAGGAAGGAAAAGAAAACAATTTCTATTCTTGTCCCTTGTTTTTCCATGTGGAATGCATTGGAGAATTATTTACCTGAGGTGATTAGTTGATTAGACACTGCTAGACATTGTTTGGCCTTGAGGGCCAATGGAATCCACCTGTGTCTGGACTCCCTCCTGAGAGGGAGTCACGAGTTAAGTTACAGTTACAGTAGTTAGATATGATAGCTAGAAGTTAAGATGTAGTTTTAAGTGCTCCTCTTTAAATCTATACTAATGTATTGAAATATAGTTATAATAATAAAAAACTATTCAGCCTTCTGAATTAGACTCAGCATCATCTCTTCCCCACACGGGCCAACCACAACATTTGAGCATATCTTAGAATAAGAGGGAGGGATGCACTTTTGTCCTGGCTTGTGTTTTGGTTTAGATTCTTGTTTTTTTAGTTAGTTTGTTTTTTAATCAAAGGAATTACAGTATCCCAGCAAATGTTTTTTCTTTGAAATGAGGTATTTTTTCTAGAATGGCAATGAGCATGACACTTGCATACATGGGCTTCACTACAGACATTTGTAACAATAATTCATCTGTTGTAAAATAGTGAAAAACTGCATATACATTTTTAAATTTGTAACATTAATCACTAGCTAAAATAGGTAAATATAAGAGCTACTTCCTAGGTTCATTTCACACAAATATTTGCATGATTTAAAAATATTAATAGCTATATCTATTTCTATACCTGTACTTAGAGAGTTATGTCTCTCCATCCTAATGCACTCTTAATGATGTGCTTAGGTACTTACACTTCCATAAGTACCTAATATTAAGGACAGAGATATTTCTATTGAGTCATACTGAGAAAACCTATTTGTAGGGTCTGAGATAAAGTTGTTGAATCAATAGTTTTCTGAATTACCTAAATACAGTTAAATAGTAATGGGGGGATGGAAAGTTACATGTCAGTGGTTGACATTAGAATAGTCAAAATACCCCAAGCCTATTGTTGAACTGTTGCAGAAAAAAAGGGTCATTGCTGAAGTATTGTAACTATTTGTTCCTTTTTTTCTCCCATCTGATATGAATTTACTAATTAATTTACAGGAACTTTATATATGCCATGTGTTTCTGGGCATTATTAATTTTTATAAACTTTTCATTTTGATGTAGTGGAAGTAGACTGCAGCCCTCAAAGGAGACGATTCTTTGAAATTAAATCTTGGCCATACAACTTGTAAAATGAGAAAAAAAACTCCTGTGTAAAATTGTCCTGCTGAGGAGTAACAAGTGGCATGGGTTCTCTGAAAATATAAGTGATAGGATGTGTGAAAAAAAATCAAATTATTTTCAATACTAAATTTTGTCAGGAAAATACTCTGTATGAGTATGATGAAAAGCTCCTTAGGAAATGAAGGGTGGCAATGAGGAGAAGACATGATTGTTACATGTTTTAGAAACACAGCATGGAGCAGCAAAAATAATTTTTAAGAAAGTGGTTCAAGTAAAAGTACACCTATATACCTTTATCTTGTTCTGCATTTCTCTGAAGAAAGAGCTTTCCCATCTTGCTCTACAGAAGTGGTGGTAGATATGGCAGAGTACTTTGGGATAATTTATGCATACAATGTTTGAACGTGGGAATAATTTGTACTTCTGCACAACTGTTTGCAGTTTATAAACATGAAATTAGGATACCTAATTTATTAATTTATATTGTCCAATGCTAAGAAAGTTTCTTTTAGCATTTGGCTGCTTCTGTTTGAGTAGCTAGTTTAAAGGTGATCCTTAGAATGGTGGCAAACACAGAAATCAACCAAATCTTTGAAACAAGAGTAGATGGAACAGGTTTCAGAAATGTAGGCTAGAGAAATTTAAAGCCTATTGAATCAAAGAGAAATTAAATCAGATTTGTAATTTGGAGGGTAGAACCTCATCTCATATAAATTTGTTCTTTGTAACAACTGAAAGCCTCATATGCAGATATTTAGTATAAAGAAAAATCTGTAGATTAATTTATATATTATGAATTTCAGAGTTTGATCCAAACCATAATGATATCCTCAAGAATACCTATATACTGATACAGGCAAGATTGTGCTCAAGAGTGTAAATCCTCAACAGCTCCATTGATTTCAGCAGCACTCCTGTGCCTTGGAGCAATGTGAGTGAGAATAGATTTTAGCCAATACCTGAGCAAATAAGCAGAAAGGTCATAGCACTCATCTCCTAGCCACAGAAAATGTTATAAAGTTCACAAATAGTCAGGAATTTATGTCAAAGGCATAATTTTACTGCAACAGGAATCAGGACATTCCAGGTATGCAGGTATAGCTAGTACCTGAGAAGTCTAATAAATCACCAACCTCAAAACTCAAATGTACTGTCCAAACAGAATAAACAGGGTTATATCTCTTACTAGGTGCTGTAAGATAAGGACCTCTTTAGAATTATATTTTTTAGGAAGCTCCATGAAAGTAAAGAAGGGTGAAAGGTAATAGAGAGAGATGCAATTAAATTAAAAGTCTGGAATTATAGAATTCCTCATCAAATCTTCTAACTCTAATGAATCATTCAATTTCTTTTAATTCGTCTTTTCAAGTTCTCTCCTCTGGGCATTTAAAATTGCTTTGCATCGTCATAGTCATAAAAAAGAAATTTATGCCCCTCAGAAAGGATATGCAGTTTTGCAGGAAGTAATATAGACATGTCCAATTTCAGATCAGCATAGTCTACCTTCAAAGAAATAAGTCTTTTCCAGGAAGCATGAGTGACTTCAGCAATATCTGGGTGAGTAGTTATATGCTCAGACAGAACCTCTTTCCCTTGTGCCAGGTTTAAAATTCATCTTCTTACCTCACATGAGAAGGAATACCTGACTGTTAGGAGTTCTCAGGACAGGGAAATGCCAGATCTAAAACTGGAGGTGAACATCACATTTAGTCTTTAGTAAAACCTTGACTCAGGATAACCTGCAGACAGCTCCCCCAGAAAGACTCATGACCCCAAAGCTGGAGTCACTGCAGCCAGTTCCTGGGTTGAAAAGTGTAGCAGCCTTGCATTGTCTGTTGAAAGAGAGGTGGAATTTCCAAGTGAATTTACAGGATAAAAACACCTCAGTTCTTCCCAATTAACTTACCTGAGACATGTACTTTGGGAACATGATTCCTCTAAGTGCCAGTGCCATTTGGAGTTAGTACACACGGAGAGGCACCCACAGCAATGGCATAAGCTGACTGAGATGTCAGTAATTTGTAAGAAATGCCCTTAATTTCCCACTGGCTACCAGTGGTGTCTAAGATGAACTGAGGTGCAGAGATTTAGATGGGTGAATTTGGCCTCAAGTGTCAACATATATTTTCGAAATATTTTTGCAGAGTACAAAGATAGCCACTCCTTTCATGCAAAAGATTTTCTTCCCAAAACTCTCAGAGGTCTTTGCATATAGGAAAACAAAGATGCTGAAGTGAAAGCCACTGATTCCAAATACGTCAAGTTTAGGTGACCAGTCTGTGATATGCCTCAATTTGCAAGTTCATCTAAAGTATCTGTGGTCATAGATGTATACTCTCCTTAAACTGAGAGTATAATTTCAGGTCCAAATTCCATGCTCTAATCTGGACCACTGGTACTTCTTTTAATGGGTTATTTTTCTATTTTAAGTAAGAAGCAGGGAGGGCTATACAAGTAAACTATCTATATATTTACATATATATGGTTCTGAGTACTTAGAAGCCCAAAAGAATAGTCATCCTGTAAACAGTAATGTGATTGGGTTAATTTCACCACTGGAGCCTGATTTTCAAGGAATTGGATGTTGTCGTATAGGGTCCTGTACCACCATGAGTTTACGTCTCTTTGACAAAGGTAGTTAGCTGCCTTCACACATCTTAACGAAGTCTTAGTTTTCATCAGTGTCACTTTAGGCAACTATGTAGAGGTGTCTGTATTTATTGCTGAAACTGGTTTTTATCTCCTGCTTCTCCTGCTTACCCCAGCCACCTGCTGCTTCACAGCAGTTTCCATGAGTTAGCTTTGTTCAATGTGTCTTCTTGGAGAGGAAAAACGTCATTGTTTCTCATACTGAAATAACAAGGTATTCCTAATCAGAGAACAGATGGTACAGGACTGCCTTAATGTGCATAGACCAGTATGTACAACAATCATTTTCTTGCTTCCAATCCTTTAACTTCTTGTACCTAACTTGATCACCAGCCAGCCTGTAAATAATGCAGAAAATTGTACACAATCCAAAAGCCTATTGATATTGGGGTTTTTTGACTCTTCAGCAGAGTTGTAACATAATTGAGATATGGTCATCAGATTAAAATACATCCAGTCACATACATGGAAAAAAGCCCAATCTCACACGCATATTAGTGCCTCAAGAAGTCCAGCGAATGCAAGTTTAATGAAAGATTTATTTGGTTTTCAGGAAGGGGGAAAAGATGATTTTCATCAACATGAAATAATAGTTACTCTTTATTCAAAATTATGTTTGATCTTTAACATTTATTTTCACTTGAGCACATTGCTAATGACCGCTCATTTCTTCATAAAAAATTACTCCACTACATCCTACAAAATCTGTATTTAAAAAGGCATTGATAAATTGAAGGGAGTTCAAGGAAGGGAATCAAAAATGATTAAGTGCTGCAAGTATTGACTTATGACCGAAGATTAAAATAATTGAATGTGTGTGTGTGGGCTTGCTAAACATTTCTTACAACTGTTCTTACAAAGGTACACGTTTGATTCTTTTCAATTTAAGTTCGAAAATTGAGAATATTCTCAGGAAGAATGATCTAATTGTAAGGTAGATACACTTTTCAACTTGAAGACTCCAAGTTTGTTGCATAGCTACCTATCTTGATAAATTCCTATTTTGCTCCTTCAGTTCTCTGTCATGAAGCCACTATCATGTGAGGAGCAAGAAAAAATCTCAGGAAAGAGATTTATAGGTTTCAACCCTGAGTAAGAGCCCTGTTTGACTGTTCATAACATTTCTGGAGATGCCTGTTAAGGTAGTAGCAATGACATGCAAAATTATCTCAATGGCTCAAGTAGGCCATCTCACCACATCCCAGGGTATGTAAAAGTTATATAAGTAGAAGAGAAGATTTGTTATGGCCAAGATGTGTTTTGCAGTGAGTTGGGACATCAGAATCAGTTTGTTAGGACCAACCCTTAAAATGATATCAATTATTAGAAAGAAATGAAGAGAGCAAAAGCAAAAAGCATCATGTTGCTACTTTTCACGTACGTAGCTTGCTCACATGCTGAGTTTCCCCAGTTTTGGTTACTAATGTAGACATAGGCTATAATAGAACTAGGAAGACCCAGAGAAGTGTGACCAAGATGTTCACAAGTGAATGTCAGGCTTTAGACAAGGGCAAATAAAACAGGTAAGTCTTTTTTGCTTTTAAAAGAACAAAGGAAGAGTAGGATGTAGAAGTTTGTAAGTCATTAATTGCACAGAGCAACAAAACAAGTGACATGGATTGCCCCTTGAAATTGTCAGAGAATATGTTCAAAACAAGCAAAAGAATATACTTTTTCTCATAGGGCATAATTTAATTGTGGAGCTTGTAGCCACAGGGGAGCTTGGAAGCAAAAAGTATAAATGAGTTCAAAACAGGACAAGATAAATTAATTTAAGGATTGGCTTAGTGTTATTTCATAATAATTAAATTCAGTGGTTTACATGTGACCTCAGGCTGAGGAAGTCCCTTGACTGCTGATTTCTGAATCCTGGGATGATGCACTGAGGGAAGGATCACTCTAACAGTGCCCTTAAACATTGCAAAAGTCCAGTAAGAGCCACAGTTGGAGACTGTATGGCATGTTAAATAGGTCCGATGCCATACAATTAAACTTAGGCTCTTGTGAAACAAAGACCCTAACTCCTTTTTCCTGACTCCCATCCACACATGGTTTATTCCTTACATGAATATCCAGAGGGGCCCAGGTTCAGTGCACATCTTAGAGAGGGAGTTTTGTATCAGCAATAGTTATATAAATATGTGTACATCTGATTTAGACTCCAAGCGCCTCAGCGCAGGGTCTCATTCTAGGTCTCTGTGAAGTACCAGGTTCACCTGGGATGATGTATAAATAATAATAATAAAACAAAAATGCTGAACCACATCATTCAAATGGGAAAGGTGTCAAAATGGATCTAAGAAAGGACTTTTTGATTAATAAAGCAGATCTCTGATTTGCATTCCTGGTAACTTAGTGGAAAAAAAGATGCGTACCTGAATAAACAGAAATATTTTGTTTTGTTTTGTTTTTTTGGGATTTTTTTTATTTGTTTGGATTTTAAGACACAATAATTGATGTGTTTGGGAAAACTTCAGAGCCTGAGGCTTCTTAGTGTAGGACTAAATTGTCCTATTTACCCATCAGATGTTATCATGGATAAAAAAATAGAAAGTCAATACTGTAAACAACTGAAGCATGAAAACTAATTTTTTTTGAACCGGCAGTTTTTTAGTGGAAGATAAATCTCTGGTACTTTGATGAACTTTAGTCAACAGAAAGAATATGTCAATGGGAGAGGTGTGGTTTGGATGTCTTGATGGAAAAGGTACATTTTCATTAGTGAGACCACAAAGATGCAGTGACTGATGCTCTGTAATGTCCTGGTGGACAGCAGACATTGTGTGTTATGTCACCTCCCTAAGCCGGGTCATACATGGCTGGGGACTACTGGGTTGACTTGCTGTCAGCACAACAAAGACTGTCTTCCCCTGTCTGCACAAAAATGGAGTTGCTAATGTATATTAGTGCTCTAAAAATTAAACAAACACACAAACAAACAACATCCCCTCCCAAAAAAAACCCCACAACAAAACACCTAAGAACAAAACCACAGTTTCATATTTGTGTTGTATCATTTAAATTTGCATTGTGCAACATTATTGTTTAAATGATTAATACTGCCCAAGATCAAGGCTAAGCATGTGTCATACTGAATGGTGAAATATGAACTATAAAAGCTTATTGGGAACTGCTAAATTAATGTAAACCATTTTTACTGCCTTAAAACTGATGAGTGGAATTATTTCTACGTGCAGACAGAAGAAGGGAGTTTGTATCGCTGTTTGTAGCACTACTAGGTTCCTTACAAAAACAGTTTCACACTTTTGATAGCTATCATCAGAAATGGTTTCATTGGCAAAGATGTAGGAAAGTGGTTGAAAATGGTTGGAGAGCTGAAAAGTTTGCTTTACATCTGGAAACTTTAAAAGTCTGATAGTTCCTAGGTGTAAAAAGGGAAAATTTACCACAGCCTACAATTGCCTAATGTGGAAAACTTTTGTACTTACAGTAAATCAGTCTAACAAACACACCTATAGCTTTGGATGACACATAGCTGAGGTTACATGGTGAAAAGATGCATTTAGATAAAGGCCATGGAAATTAACCATTGAACGATCAATAACCATTGAATGGTAAACTTCTCTGAAGTTTTTAAAAAATACTCTGACACCTAAAGGGTTATCTCATGCATCTGGAAATTGGGCTGGTTCAAGTGACTAACAAAATGCCTGTCGAGTAGGTATAGGCAGTGCCTTTGTGCTCACAAGGGTTATTTAAGGCCTTTCAATTAAAGACATGCCAGAATATTTGCTGGGTCAATATTATGAGCTGTATGTTTCCTCCTCCCTGCCCCAGTTATCTTTTGTGAGTATTTTTTAAGTTGAAGCCCCACCTCGCACAGTACAAGTTTGATTAGCTTCTTCAATGCTCCCTCCTTTCTCCAGCAGAGCTGCATGTCTCTTGTTATTTTTTTTATGCATTAAATGCTTACAGTGTGCTTGGGGCTGTACAAGACATAAATATAAAGGGAATCCATGCCCTGTAGGACTCATGTGTGGAAGGCAGAGAGGAGTAATAGCTTGGGTGTTGGTACTGGCTGTTGTTCAGAAATAATGCATTATTGTTTCAGGAATAGATTGATGCTTGAGTCCAAGAGCATGGATCTGGGGAATGGGCTGGGATGAAGATGAGGTAACCAAGGCTTGAATAACAGATGACGTGTTGGAGACAGGATGTAGAAAGTTGGGGAGCAGAAGTCAGAAGAATAAAGGGACATAAAGTGTCACAGAGTGACAAGAATTAAGATGTGAATTGCATCATGGACACAGTTATACAGAACCTGAAAGTGAAGGAGTTGCTTAAGCTTGAAACAAGTGTGGGAGAACCACAAATTGCTAAATTCAGCAGAGAGGACAAGGCAAGAACAAGTTTCTCCTGGTAGAAGATTCCCAATCTTTAGTCTGTTTTGTAGAGGAAGTTGACTAAAAGATCTTAAATAGCCTACATGTGAATGGCATCAAGCGATAGTTGAAGAGGGACTAGCCATCAAATATTTATATTTATGATTTCCTTGATGACCTAGGATGTCTGTTGTCTGACTGTTCCAAGTACTTCCTCTCTTCAGGATAATCATGTTTGTACTATAGTAAATATTTTCCCTTCCATTTATGAATTGTACATAATAAACACCACCATCAATTTATTTAGTGGTCATTTCAGCTGCTGGAAGTATTTTGTATCATAGGCCACTCTGAATTCCCACATAATCTGAATCAGTAGCACTCTGACTGATTGTTTACTGTTTCATCTCAGCTTTAGGATTACAAGGAAGCCCTGAGCTCAAATTATGTTTAACAGCTTTTGACATATTAGATGTAAAAGTCATGAATAGCTGTAAATTGTTTTCTAAATTATTTGTGTGTCTGTACTTTGGGTAGAGAAGAAGAAATCTTTATTGTCATAAAATAGCCCAGGTGTGCAGAAAGCCACAGTGACAGGTGTAACAACCTTGCTATGGATTTCACACGCATCATGAAACAACATACAAAGAAAGGGACTGAAAAACAGTTCTGCTACTTAAAGTAATATTCATAGGAAAGTATATTCATAGGAAAGTAGTTTGTAGTATTTGTAGCTATTCAGAAAATACAAACAATTCTTGACCTAATTCCAACACGCTGTTGCAACCCCAGTTTCTTTTATGTATTTTCATAGTGTTGAAGGAGAAACTCATTCCTCATATAAAGTGTTTCAAGACTCATGTAACTTTTTTAATCATCAAAGTTATTTAATTCCATTATCTAGTAATCACTTTATCAAACTCTGATGATCACCCACAAGCAACTTTGAGCAGGATTGAGAAGAGTGTGGATTGATGAAGACAGAACTGTTTGATATTACTCATTGGCTTGTGGGCAGTAAATGCCACTGCCTTTCACATTTGAAACGTAAAAGATATTCTCTTCAGTATAACACTGTGCTACATCTTCTGAAAAGGGAAACTTTCTTGCAGTCCATAACTCCTCTTGTTCTCTGAAATAAAAAGTAAAGATATTATGCACTTATTTCAGTGATGTGATGGCCTCTCTGTAGTTATAACTTTGTATCACAAACCTGTCACATTGGGAAGAAGCAGTACATTTTAAATTAGGAATCAGTGGCTTTCACTATCATGCAAAAATGTCACCTTATTTCACATGAACATAAGCTCTGTGAGTAAATTTGGATATAAACAAACATATTCAGCACAAATATAGATACAGAAATAGAGTAGGAGTGTGATACAATAGGATTCAATCCCAAAAGACTCTCTAGATAAATGCAGATTAATTCACTGAAGTTAGAAGCTTATCTATATTCTTACAAGTGTCTTGAGGATGACAAGCAGGGATTTCATTTAGCTAATGTGCTTAATGCTGCCAGACCAGACATTCAGGGCTCTCAGAATTTAGGAACAAATTTCCAGTATAGGTTCAAACTGCACACACTTGGGTAGCACTGTCCTATGTGGAGAAATAGACTTTTGATCCTGAGCCTGGATTTTGATTTGTGTACCTGGAATGCTTCCATTAAGAGGCCTTTGAGAGGAGCATGTGCGCAGTAACTGAATGCAGCAATATATTGTTTACTGAGGGCCTGAAAGGTTTTGAAGAACTTCAGTCTCAGAGTGTTCTTTGGTGTGGCCTGACAGCAAATGTTTGTGACCCTGGGAGCTAACTAATCACCAGGTCAATATGGAGCCCTCGGAGTGCTTCATAAACAGAAGATATCAATGCTTCCCCAGTGGTCCTTCTGCAAGGTGGGATAAGGTCCATGTGCCATCTGCCCTTGAAAGCTCCTTCCTCACAGAGGCTTGGATTTTCCTCACAGAGGCTTGGATTTTTCTTGCCCTGGTCCCATGGTGTAACAGTGTGGGAACTGCATTGACGTTGGTCACAGTACAGGGGAACTGAGCGCAGGGAACAAGGGTGGGGAAATTGGGTGCACCAATCATCTGACCTAATGGAAATCTGGGCCACTAAAACTGTTTGTGTTTTTGGAATGCAAATTGGTTTTGATATTTAAAATATTTTTGCATCCTTAAAATAATTCCGCACCAGTGGAAGAGAAGCCTGCTGGTTGCAGTAAGGCCCCAAATGGACAGGACAGAAGTCGTGTAATCTCCAGTGTTGCCTGTAGAGCACAGTGAGTAATTATACCAAATTCAACAAGCAGAAAAAATTATCATTAATTGTTAATGCTAACTGTTAATTAACTGTTCAGAAACCTGTTTGACCTTTTGAGGAATTTCCATTTCATGTCAGTAGGTGAAAATATTGATTGTGATCAAGTTCCTGATATAAATGTTAGATATGGTGGCATATCTTAACAAAAATTAAAAAGGTAAATACAGAAAGTGCAAGTGATGTCCTTCTTATATTTTGCAACTTTTTGCTTGTATCTTTCTTGTAGATTCTTTCCTGTCTTGGAGAATCAAACAGCTTTCTGGAAGGGGTTTTTTTTGTGCAATATAAGCTGCAGTGAATAACATATACTTAACAAAATTACGCACTGCATTTGCTGTGAGCAGCACCCCAGTTCCTTTTCACTCCTGACAAGAACACCATCACCAAGAAAATCACCGACCTCCATTTCCACCTCACTTTTATTTGGCAGCAAACAGTCGAGTTTGTCATTGGCTTCCTCTAGTATTGTTCAGCTCATGTGGTATGAGATCACATTAGAGAAGATTGTTGCAATTTGTCTCATCTTGTGAAAGCGCATGCTGTCCCTATGCACTCAAGCCATACTTTAAGTATGAGTGATTGAGTGTACCTAAGGAATGCTGAGTAAATATGTTGCTGCAATTAGGGCTTGAGAAAAAAAAAAAAAGGTGTATCCAGTATTTTCCACTCCTTTACCATTTGTGTATAAAAGGTATACATGATCTTTCCCCTATACTCACAATATTTAGCAGATAAAATAGCCTGGAAAATTTTATCATCTTGAGAGCTGTTTCCTGTACTGTTTACCTGCAGAGCAACTGGTGCCTGTAAAACAAAAGAGAATCTGGCCTTGTAAATATTAAGACTGTTGTTTCTAAAGTAAACTAGTAAAACTCATTTTTCTTTGTGTTTTGTGCACAACACAGGGAGGTCTGAAACACATTATTCTAGAAAAGGGTGCTGCAAGATAGGAATCTCTTCCCCATGGCATGCAGTTGTTTGATTTAGCATTTAAATAACATCTTTCACCCAAGATCTTGCAAGTTTTTAAAGCTATTAATTTAGCCTCACAACAGCCTGTAAAGAAGTTACAAATGAACAGTAGATAACAGTAGATGTAATAGTGGATAACTTAATAATAGGTTTATCTTTCTTCTGTGGTCACAGAGACCAACACAAAGCCCTGTTTTATGTTCTGTATGAATATTAGTTTATGATGCTTGTGGTTTTTGAATGGAAAACTAAGAGACTTGGGTTTCATGTTCAGAGAAAGTGAACATCTAAAATTGCTCTTCATTTCAGCTAAAATTCCAAGTGCTTAAAGAGAAAGTCAAGTCTGTGTAGACTCAAATTATTTTCCCATAAATAGGACCCTGTGGTCAATGAGCTACTTCAGAAAATATTAGCTGAGGTGATTTGTCTTATGTTACACAGTTTGTGTCTAGCCACATAGATAGGATAGACCCAAGCTCCTCTGTCTTTGCTTTGAAATGACCAGGTATGAGATAGTCCAAGTGTGGAAGCAGAATGCATAAAGTTAATGGCCTGCAGAGGATTGGTTGAATTTCCAGTCTTTGCTGGAAATATAATAAATGGCATTCATTCCTCTTACATGGCTTCAAAGGTGACTCCAGGCTGTATATTTTTGACCAGACTCTGTATTTTGTTTTAAATGCCATTATTACAAGTATTTGTATGCAGAAGACAGACATTAAAGTCCTGCTATTTAAGCATCAGTAACACCATTATCTTACTGATGCTTTAATTGCTGAATGGCAATTGAAGAATGCAGTCCATGTCTAGCTGCTTCAGTATTTTGGGAATAGTTTCTCACAACTATGTTGCATTTGACAATGAGAAGTACAGCCAGTGTGCTGGCTGCATTGAGATTTTATTGGAGGAAAACATTGCTCTTTACATTCACCCTTTTTGAGTTTACGTTGAAGTCAACAGCAGCTTTGGTGCCTGAGTTCAGGATCAAGTCCTAATACCTAACAAATATGTATATTACTGCATAGTGAAATCTACTTTAGATTTGTTTCTAGGGCATCAGCAATCAGGAAGACCAAAAATTATTTTTAAAATGCCAAGACTAGGTTGGTGATTAATGAGGAATTTATTTTATTTTGCAGTGTCTCTTATTTAACTGGATGCCTCCAGAGACGTGCTTTAAACAGCAAGGCACTATCTTAGGCTAGTATGGTAGATTTTCATCTCACGTTGACTCCATTAAAGTAAGCTTCTATAAACAGACATCAATTACAACCAGTTTAAAGGGTTTTAAAATGTAATCCAGCAGTGCTGCTTAACTAAATGAATCCTGAGAACTGATCTCCAGTGAATTAATAGAGTAGTGTGTGGAGAGCTCACTATGAATCTGAGTTAATGACTGGAGAAGATCAAATTAATTACAACTGTCTCTGAGGACGTGCAGGGAAGAAGTCCCTCATATCAGCTAAGGTTTGATTAACTCTTCAGGTACCAAATAGAGATTTTCTACAAGTTATTTTTTAAGTAATTGCTAGTAAGACAATGGAGTGAGTCAGCTTGGCATTTCTCAGGTAACATGCAACTACTGTAAGAAGTGATAGTGTTGAATTTTCCTGCAAATTCCAATTTTATTTTTTTTAACTCCCTGTTTAATTGAGGATTTTTTAATAAAAGATGAATGCTAATATCATACTGAGATTATAACAAAGTTATTACATAGCATTTTCTCTGCGTGTTAATATAGAAACCATTGGGATGATAGGTTCACATTTTGGATAAACATCCAAGACTATGCTACTAAGTTCCCTCTGATTTTTTGCATTTATTATTACTGTTACTACTACTACTACTATTCTCTACACAATTTTATTTGATCTTATAGTGTCAAAGAAGGTGTGATTACTGAATTAAGCAATAAGCAAAATAAGAATAAAACTACTGGTTTAATGCGAGGCTATCCTGATACAGTTATGAGGCCAGGAAGGCACACTGAAGTTAGAAAAATAAAAAAATGCAAGTCATAACTGAAGAAGTGGGTATTGGCATTGATCTAAACTTCCATCTTCTCAGAGACAAACTCCTTTTACTTCTTATCCCCACACCTGATAAAACAAACATTTCACTTTGCAGAACTGTAAAGTCAGCACTCTTTGTGAGGGGCAGACCAATCCAAAGCATTCCCAGAGTTGGCCAAGACACTGGAATCACAGAACCACAGAATGAGTGAGGTTGGAAGGCACCACAGTTGGTCATCTGGTCCAGCCTGCCTGCTCAAGCAGGGTCATCCTAGAGCATATTCCACAGAATTGCATCCAGACAGTTCTTGAGTATCTGCTGTGAGGGAGATACTGCACACCCTCTCTGGGCAATCTGGTTTAGTGCTCAGTCACCTACACAGTGAAGAACTTCTTCCCATATTCAGGTGGAACTCCCTGTACATAATTCTCTGCACATTGCCTCTTGCCCTGCTGCTTGGCACCACTAAGAGCCTGGAAACATCCTCTTGGCACCCTCCTTTCAGATACTTATAGACATTGATGAGGTCCCCTCTCAGTTGACTCTTTTCAAGACTAAGCAGGCTCCTCTCCCTCCGCCTGTCCTTGTAAGAGAGATGCTCCAGTGCCCCAAACATCTGGCTTGCCCTCTGCTGAATTCAACCCCATGGCACATTTCTCTTAGGTTTCTCTGCAGAGGCTGAGTAGACAAGTACAACGGGAAAGAGACTTTTTTTTCAGAAATGCACACATATTTGCACCAGACAACATAGTGACATGCCTCCGGCCTGTGAACCACATAAGCAGACTGTAAAGGCAACTGCCCGCTGCAGTATTAAATTTATTCTCTCTCCATGCTTTTGCATTACTCAAAGCTTTAAAGAGTATGCTCCTTGTTTTTATATTCAGGAATGTGGAATCCTCTGAATCCTTCCCCCTCAGGGAAAACCCCAGGACACTGCCTTGGAAAGACTTACCATAGAGTTTTCCCCACCTAGGCTGAAGGAGAAGACTTCATGGGGTCTTGCACAACACCATGAACCACCCCTATTCCCTTCCCCATATGTTCCAAATTCTAGTGGTTTCTCATTTCCCAGTTTCCTCATTGGTTGTGGCGTCTGTGGTGGCCTACCCCGTCTTCCCTGTAGGCCAGTGGCCTTTGCCCTGCCCTTTGTACCGCCCCCATGCCATCCCGTACTTAACCTTGTGCAGACCACACGGTCCCGTCTTTTGTCCCTGATTTCCCTTTGGTGTGCCAGAATGAACCTTCACCGGAACAGAATCATACAAAAGGCCCTTCTACCTCTCTTTGCTGAGCTAGCCGTGGTGAGTGTGGTGTGTAGACTTGACTGCTTGACTATTGCTTGACTATTTGGTTCTTGGTTTTTTCCCCACAAAACTCCAGCAATAAAATCCTGCAATGCTTTCACCTTTACAATACATTAGGAAAGTAAGGGGGGTGCTGTCAAGCAGGAGAGCAAGGAAGACTAAAGAACACATAATTATCATGAGCTGACAGAGAAGAAGACATCTTCACTAAGAAGGAAAGGTGCTAAATAGTTCCTAAACTTTAAGCAGCATTTAGAGTAGGAATAAGCAGTGCAAGCAGTCCTTTCTTCCCCTATTCAATAACTCCCTCTATCCAATAACTGAAACTCCAAAAGGAGTTCAGAGAGAAAGGGATGTGCTAGGTTTCAGCAATTTTCAAAGCACTTTATAAGCATGGCAAATTAGGCATATGATAACATGATGGTTACTCTGAAATCACTTGAAAAACCTCTTTCCTATGAAGTGAATACAGTGATTCAGCCACGAGATCTGCAAAACAGACTCAACACCCTGATTTTCACAGACTGACATAAATATTCTTCCCTTTGTATTCAACTTCTTCCACAAAAGCTGTGCAGCAAAGAGATAACCCCTAACGTTAGGGTTTGGGGATTTTTCTTCTTTTTACTCTAAAGTGTTGCTTGTAATGCATTTTGTCATTGTGTGTGTATAACATATACTTTCTTAGCCACAAAATATATTTACACTCTGGTTTGTTTTATAATTTCAGCTGTTTTGAACTGTAGAACCATTTTTTTTGTCCGAAGTATTATTTCTCATCTAGTAGACTCTGGAGTTAAGGTGGCATATTTCTTCCAGAAAGGTGTAAAATCACGCACTTGAACCACTGTTTTTCAGTGATATTTTGGGGGATGTTGCAGGGGCCTTTGTTACTTACAGTCTTCTTTATTTCCTGTCTGTATATACATAGAATTTGGCTTCTTATGCCTACTTCAAGGAATTTTTTAGTGAAGTACAATGACCTCACTCACTGTTTGCTTTGTTTTGTTTCAAATTAAAGTCAAAGGGTGCTTTGTCTAACAATTTTAAAAGTTCTTTCTCACATTTCTTCAAATTTTCAAGAGCTTTTTAAAAAGTTCTCTTTTTTGGTCACTGGAACTTAATACAGTGCCCCAGTACCTGTCTCATCAGTGACTTCAACACAACAATAATGTTACACTTCTCTTGCACACGATGTTTCTGCTTCCAGCAGTACTTTGGGAAACAGCTGTGCTCTGGTGTTAGGAAACAGAGCGACGCAGACTCTGCAGACAGGTGCAGAAGAGAACTCCTTTATTGCAAAAACCAGGCCTTTTAAAGCAGTTACGCTTTTATCAGTTACATACTTTTAAAATACGACAAACATAACACAACCAACCACCATACAACACAATGTGAACATGCAATGATTACGTAACTTGGTTTTCCTACTTCTAATTCAGCGGAGTCATTCCCAGAGTCCTTTTCTACTTAGCCAAAGTAACAGAAGTGAGCCATGATTTTACAAGGTAACAAGACCTTCATTTTGTAAAGTTGTACCTAACTGCAACACTCTGGAAGTTCTGTGATGCAGCAAAATAAGCAGCTTTAGCCTGCAAGAGGCAGTTGTTCTTTTGGAGATATGCCCTCTTGTTCTTTGTGCCATGTTAAAATGCTTTTAGACCCAGCTAACTTGGTGAGTCAGGTCACCTTTTATTACTGCCCAATATTTGCCATTATGGTGTTGTGCTTATATATTTTCTTGTTAGATATCAATATGAATTATGAGAGAAAATGTAAACCTCTTTGGGCATTGACGCGGTCATATTGTTCTGTGTCTACTTTTGATCCATGCAGAGACTGTTAAAAACACTCCTTTCAGAGAATTATGCCCAAGTGTCAAACTGTCAGTTAGTTAGTTCTTAAGCCATTTGACATGTACTGTATTGTTATGGTATATGCCTGATTTTCTAAAAAGAAATCTGAGGAGTTCACGTCATCACAATTTCTTTGTATAACAAACTGGTAGCTCTCTTGAAGACTGTAGTCAAACTTGTCCATCTAAGCCTGTTTTACATAAAGCCACATTGATTGGTGCTATTTATTTTCCTGTTTCTTAATTAAGAGAACCCAATGCCATATTTTTCATTTCTTTTATTGGGATTGAAGTCTTTTTAGCATCTTATTTACAGAAGAATTCTTAATCATGTCTTTTTGCTAACACACTATGATTTTCCTCACATTTTTCCTCATGTTTTTCTCTCGTCGAGTCAGGGTTTGTTCTTATTTCAGCTTTTGTAATTTCTCTTTTGAATCCTCAGATGCAGATATTAGTAAGAGTTCAGTTCCTTATACAACATCAGGAACCCGATGAACCTAATCTGGTCATGATCTCTGGTTCCTCATCACTCACCAGCATGATGTTCAGATGTTAATTCATCTTCACCAGTTATTAGGAGGTTCAAATTAGGGTTACTGCTTTTTATATACAATATATTTTTAATTTTAAATAATTGTAGTCATGTTTAGAAACTCTGATCAATTGATTGTGATTGTTTTGTTGTGGGTTGGGTTTTTTTTTCACTACTTAACTATAAAAATTTATCACCTCTTCCATCTGTTCCCTCCCCTACTTCATATGTTAAATGCAACAGCATCCTGCCCTGACTGGTTGGTTTTTAACAGACTCCTACTCGGGCTTTTATAATGAGCAAATAATCCACATTTTACAGAAATTAAAGGTACAAGGAAATTGTCACTGAAATTGACAACTTTCTGAAGCATTTTACCATTTTTGTTGCATCCTCTGATGTAATTCAGCACTTCCTGATGTTTGACTGGAATTTAGGTTCCAGTATCCCTTGACTATGGATTTAGTTATGTATTTCTCTAATAACAGCACAGCTGTAATGAAGATGACTACTACTATTTAAATATTAAGCTTCCACAGTGAATTTTTCCCAAGTCCAAGTACATTGCTTACCTTTTGCTTGTCATTATTAGTTGTGTTACACTGCATTGTTATGTAAAACACTTTGCAACCTTTACACTGCACCAAAGAGCAGGGATTGAGATTCCATAAACTGAAAGGAAGAAGCAACCTAATTGTTTTGAAGCCATAGCAACTTTAGAAGCCTCAGAAAAAAACCCCACAAATGCGTACAGTACAATTCATATGGCAGTTGCACTAAGTGGTTGACCTTTGCAGAGAATTAAAGGAAGGATCCTGAGTGACATATGGACCATCTGAGTGAGAAGTATTTAGGAATTCCAGGATGAGAGCAGGAAACTTGTTGGACATTACTGGTTAACTGATCCAGTACCAGGGTAGGTTACCAGAAGGTGAGAAGCCAGAACTAGGACTGGCTTCTGGGAAAAGGGCTAAAAAAAGAGATTTTTAGATGGCAAGAGCTGAATAGAGGATATTTGATAAAATTAATTTTAATATTATAGTAAAGAACAATGAGATTTGGAAAACAATGACAGATGTGCTTGGTGTAGAAGTAGATGGGTAAAGTGAGATTATTCACTGTGAGGGGACAGTAATAATTGCTGATTTTAGAGCACCCTTCTGCAATGCAGGGAGAAGAAAGAGGCTGAAGCAGTCCCACAAATAGCTATGAATAGTCAGAAAGGCAGAGATGAGAAAGGTGGTTTGCCTAGTGAGGAACAAAACAAATTATGAAGGTCAGTCATAAACAAAGTCTTCTTGCCAGAGCAAAATATCAGTTAGAGATTATCTTGGAGGCCTGAGGAGAAGGGAATTGAGGTGATATTGTCAATCTTGACAGAAAAAAAGGAGAATTAGGGAAGAGAATAAGGTAATTTTTACAATGTAAATTCCTCATGGCAGTAATCTGTCTATTTTTCTGCAAAACATCATGCATGTTTGACTCTGAATCAATCATGTTCTGTGGACAGTAAGCCTTTAGTTGCAAATATAGTCCAAAAAGGAGGGAAGATGAAACAGAATGGCATAGTGGGGTAGGAAAAACTTCTTTGGGACTATTGCTGAAGGTGTAACAGCAAACGCAAATAACCTGAAAGGGCTTGGT
>VXBC01007707.1:195264-235625 GCA_013399945.1 Ploceus nigricollis | reverse complement strand
AAAAAAAAAAAAAAAATTAGGAGAAGAAAGAAAAACAGTAAGAACGTATGGAAAGCAGCAAGTAATTAAGGAGATATTTCTGTGCCACAATGCAAGAATGAAGAATGCAGCATTCTCATGCTGGACAATTAACATAGGTCCCCAACAAAATCTCTCACTTCTGCCTGGGAAGGAGACTGGAAACAGAAAGTGACGGAAAAACAGAGAAGGTTGCGTGAAAAATGAGAAAATTAGCAGCTATGTCAAGCAGGTATAGTAGATCAAGGTTTCTGAGTTTTTACTTTAATACAAGTCTGAGCCACAATACAGCAGCCATCGGACATCCAGCATGTACAAATTGTACAAAAGTACAATTGTTAATCGTTAATGCAGCAAGTGCTACCACAAGTCATTACTTCATTACTAGGTTGGGTTGTAACCAAAAGACCAAATAGTTTCAGACTTTGAAGGGTCAATTCCAATGTGCTATGCAAAACAACGTGCCATCTTCCACCTGCCAAGCACCTAATGCGTCTCAGTGCTAGTCGTGTGATGGATCATTTGTGTTAGTCTGTACAGGCAGGTCAGAGGAAATGCACCCACCTGGACTGAAGAGCTAGGATTATTTGCTTTGTGTTCAGCTGGTGCCATGAATATTTTCCTATATCCAGGGAAAGATTTCATAGCCATGAAATTGTATGAAAAGCAACAGTTCTTAATATTCTGCCAGCAAAGTGAATACTACAGGTGCAGCTCCATAGGTGACTTGAATTATCACAGTTGCATGATCACTGCGCTCTTTTCTTGCTGAGAACCATTCCTCAATATAATATTTGTGTTCTCAGTGAGAATAATACTCCACTTGGAAGTGTTCACATGGGGAATAATTTTCCCATGGGATAATTTTCAGTTAATACTGGAAGGAAGGTATCTACTTACTGTATGTTACTGGGCTTTTTTTGGAATACAACTATCCTCCAATATGCTAGAAATGTACTGTTGTTACTTTTAAGCTGAAAAAGGATAACTAAACTGATTGCTCCTTAACATGAAGTTGTTCTGTACCAGAAAAGAGAGTCATAAAACCTTTTAATGGCTATGTAGCTGACCAAGACAATGTACCATTACTATGCCAACATATTATCTCTATAATTCCTTTTGTTTGAATTGTCAGAACCATAGGGTATATTTTGGGACAAAAGAGAAAGAAGTCACAGATGCCCATCTGGGCTTTTTATATGGGCAACTAAGAACTGATGAGGCAGGGACCAGGCCTACCATAATTCTCATTAAGAATACACCAAAGAGTGTTAGGTATGTGGTATGCTAAAGTAATTTCAGTCACATGCAAAAAGGCAACTTCCATAAGTTCAGTTGGGCAGACTGCTGTGGCAGTAAAGCACCATTCCAGCTGAAAAGTGAATCATTTTGTGAATCTAAGGATACAGAAACTGCCATATTGCATTGGTTCAGGAATCCATCTACTGTAATGTCCAGTCTCCACCATTGACCTCCTTCAGAAAATGATGTCTGACAGTAATCTCACTGATAAATTTTTCATGCAAGAACTGGCTGCCAGATAAGGCCCTAAACACAGAATGTACAAATGGATGAAGCTGTGTAAATGGATGTAACGGAGAAAAATAGTAGAGTTGCTCAAGGATGTCTTGTCGTCACAAGTGGACAGGCTTTACTTCAAGATGTATTTTTATTAGTGAATTCTTTGTGTTTCTGACGTACAACAACAACCCAGAACATTCAGTAACGGAGGAACGCTGCAGATGCAGAATCAGGAATAGGTTTCATGGCAGGGCCAGTTGCCCAGTTGAAGGTATAGGGAAGAGACCAGGAAGGAAAAATCACAGTAAGTGCTGTAAACAGAAGGAACATAAGCAAGACAAAAATAAACATCTGAAATACACAAGTCTGTTGCTCCAATATGCAATATCAGATCCTGCAGATAGTCCCCGGGCTAGTGTTTAACTACAAGCCTCAATTGCCTTGCAATAATTTGCAACATCTCTTTAAACTGTTTTGTAGGCTGTAACCCTCTCCCCAGCTGCCACAGGAGTGGGCATTTCTTTTCATTAAGTTTAGATAAGTGAGCTTTCAATTTAATGCAGTGGCTACACCAAGAAGAACAAAATACTAAAAAGCAAGATGAAACAATTGTTTTATGAAGGTTTGATGCCTGCCATTCAGTTTAGAGTAGCAGCAGCAGGGTAAATGAGTTCTTGATTTGGATAACACATGAGATATGCAATACAGTGAATACTATAACAAAAGAAGGCTAGAAAACTCATCAAAACCAAGTATCCTGTAGCCTCCCAGCATATTTACTAACACTCCACTTTGTCCTGACTATAGAGGGACTATTGATAATTCTTCTTTTTAATTATGAAAATATTTTTTCCTCACAGTCTCTTGCTATGGCCTGTCTGTTATTGTTCTGATAGCTGTCTTGCATATATAGATATTATTCTGATCAACAGGTACGTGCTGTACAGAAATCTGTGTGCCAACAATATCTAGTTGGATAACACCCTTAATTAAAAGTTTTATATTGAATAAGGTCAGTTCTGAAAAGAACAAACCAAACCTAAACAATATTAAAAGTTTTGTTGCATTGAAACTTGCTATTTTTTGCTAATGTTTAATCAAGTGTTTTTGTTCTCTTACTGAATATGCTAAGGAGTTTTTATTTACATAATTGTGAAAATTATAATAACAGGTATATTTCAGAGGTTTGCATTCACAGTACACTCAAAGCAAATAATTGTTGAAAGAGATTATTTTTCTTACTTCTTGCCCCATCCCTGCCCAGGGCCATATAACCGAGCACTTCACCAGAGGATAAAATTTGTTGTAGTTAAATACAAGATAATAAGATATAAAACCCTAAACTATATACAAATGATAAAACATTCTAAATTAAATGTAACATGAAAATGTTTAGAATCAAACCAGGTAACTTAAAGAATATGTACTTAAAGCACAGTACAGGAAAAAAATAGGAATAAAAGAAGGACCATTTAACCAAAGGAAAAGGAATTTTTATGTAATGTATGGAGAATGAAGTTTGGCTACAGTAGAAAAAAGTGTTATTTTTTCTTCATAATTGAAGTCGTTAGGGATCCATCCAGAATGTTGCTTAACATCCATAATTTAGAAGTAGTCTACTTAAACTCAGTGGAGATGGGGGGGTTTGTATGTTCTTGTATCCAGGATACATATTCTTTACCAATAATCTTAGTAAATTAAAGACAGAGTAGCCAAATTTGTACTTGGAAATGTGGATTGAATAGCTGATGTCCTGAGAAAACACAGGTCTTAATTCTGGAGGTGTTAAATATGGGGCTGGAATCAAGAGAAGTCTTTTTTTCCGCCAACATTATAAACTTCCATCTGAAGTTAGAGAGAAATATCCTCATCCGAACTAGGCTTTATGTAACTGTCCACGCACATTTAGCTGGTTTTCTAACTGTCTTCAATGGGTCACCATCAGTGGCTGTTTCAAGTTGTTTGGGATTTTTAAAGCAAGGCATTTAGAAAGGAAAGCACTCAGCCTTAAATGTCTAAATGCTCAGTTTAAACACTTGTTGACTGTTGCAGAGGCAATGCCCAGGCAAAATCAAGTTCACCTCCTTTTTGTTTAATTGGAAGCAAGTAATCTTTAATTTGCTAGTATGAGAGATGATGCTTGTCAGACAGGGATACCGGGGTCACCTTCTTTGGGTTTGCCTTGACCACAGCATGAATACTGCCTTTGAAATAAGGCATCAGCAGACCTGCTGTGTGATTGTTTTAATCCACTTTGTGTAATGGTCTGGGTAAACTGAAGCAATTCTTCCTCTCAAAGGTAAACATAAATCTCATTAATTAGTTGGTGTGCCTGTGTGTGAGAAAAGTGTTCTTTTCTAATGTCTCAGCAAGTGACATCTCACTGCAGAATGTTCAAAATGTTCAAAGCTGAATGCTTTCACTCTCATTTGCTGTATTTCTTAAGCCAGTAAGAGGGCAAGGCTCTGTTTTAGTGAGTGAACATTGTACTTTAGATTGTTGCTGACCTTGCTGGTGCTGTGACCCTGACAGGAGGGACAAGTAGCAGTAAGAATGACTGACTGATGGATAATATTTGAGATTTCAGTACTCTGCTAGGTGACCTCATGGAGGACTCAGGCCTGAAAACCATTCTGCTTGCTGAGATTAAACAGCAAGAGCAGTGTGGTGGGCCTGATCCTACAAAAAGTAGCTTACTGCAATGGGGGAGAGAGCAAATCTGAAGGCGAGAAGAGAACATGAAGGTGTACAAATCCTGAGGAAGTTTAGCTACAGTGACAACACACTGACTGACAGGCTTTAGGTTGTTGAATCCTGTCCCCAAAACTATTTGAAGCCTCTCACTTTCTGCACGCTACTGAGTTTAGGTAATTCATAGTAACTCATATGTCAAAGATGAGTAGTTGTTTTTTTCTCTAGGAGAGAGATCTAAGGACAACAGGCAATTTTCTAACCAATGACTGTTAAGAGTGGGATTTGGTGAATTCTGAAAAGGAATTCTGTAAATTAAAAAAAAACGAAATCTCAGCACATCAGGTCAAAATGAAATTGTTTTTTGGAGAGGTTGGTTGTACCACTTCATGGGAGAAACTATTCTGCTAGTATGTAAGTGAGCTGCTGAACTTGCAAACATTTTTTTCCTATGAATGGGCTACAGGAAATTTTTACTGACAGGTTATTATGACTATTTTAATGCACATATGACCCATTGTCTAAAGGACAGTTAAAATTATCAATTATTCATAAATTTACTGACATTTTTGGCAACATTGTCAGGGGAGTAAACATTTAATTTAATTCTCATTTCTTAAAATAGCAGTATTGCTACTACCGCAAAAATGCAAAGCTTCCCATTGAAGAAATCTATTTCAGGTCTCTGCATATTAGTCCTTCAACCTTGCTTATGTGCATTTGTGACAAATGAAAGTGGTCATATTAATTCTCCATTTAGTGTGAAAATGAAAGCAACAAATTCATACAATGCACAGCTTTCTGATTAAAGTTCTTATAAAGCCCTACATCCCAATTCTAAGAAATCATATCTGTCCATGATCTTTCTTTAAATGATTTTTTTATGTAGTTGTCTGTCCCAGCTATTTATGATACATGTGAGTCATAAAGAATAATCTTGTAACAGGGGAACCTAATAAACTCTTATAGTCCTTACTCAGGCAAATTTCCCTCAGTGGATAGGAATTATGCTCAAGTGATATTTGCATCATCTGGCTCACGGTTTGAGTATTTAGAGACCTTTCAATTCAGTGCTAAAAATGATGTTAGAATGCAATGAAGCGATAGTCACAGTCTTCTGCCCTGTTTTTCACTTCCTCAGATTCTGCTTATTCTCTCACACATAGGTAGTAGTCACTTAATGACGGAAAAAAATGTTACGGGCAGCAATAAATTGAAGTGGGAATACCCCTTGTGATCTTCTAATTTTTATATGCTGATTTTTGCTCTGAAGCAGGTGGAAGAACTCTGAGTTCACCAGTTGTTGGTTATACATAGAGTTTTTCCCAAAGTAAATTTTAGAATGAATCTGTGAAACGCCTTATTTTCAGGGACAATATTGCTATCAAGGTTCATTTTGTTGGGTTTGCCTAACTCTGGCCTCTTCTGATGCTGTCCTAGGGTGACTTTTATGATGCTTGTATCCCCAGTCGTCTGTTCTGTTTATGCTGGATATTAGGTTCTGCACCTTTAATACTGGTTCCAAGAGCGAAGCGTGGAGAGAAGAAGCACGGAGTTTGTTATCAGAAACTGCACTTGCTCCCCCACATCCTGCTCCTGGACTGTGCTGTCTGCAGCACGGACAGATGGCAGGAGAGAGCTCTCCTTTGCTTTTAGTTAGATTTTTTAGCTAGCTGAGGCAGAGAAGTTCCCTGGACTGTGGTTTTTCTTTTTCTTGGAACTGATCAGCCCTGCTCTGGACTGACAACCCAGAAAAACACCAGGAGCTCACACCTGTGGCCCACTGGGGCCCATGACGCGGCATTTTCCAGTGTAGGAGGGACTGATAAGAGACTGGTGAGCCGAGCTACAGCCCATGACAAGGACTTTCTGAATTTGCCATCTCTTCAGAACAGTGAGAGGTTTTATTGTTTAACATTATCCATTTTTTATGCTTGTGAATACTTTGTTAAATAAACAGGGTTTTTTCCACTTTTCTCCAAGGAAATATTTTCCTGAACCAGTAGGGAGAGGGGCTGCTTGAATCTTCTTTCTAGAGGGACCCCTTTGGAAGTTTCCTCCCAAATTTGCCCTAAACCAGAACAGATGCCAAACTTATAATACCCCTGTATTTCTTGTTGCTCACAGCACATGTTTATTTTAATGGCTCTCACTATAGCCTTCTAGACCCTTCCATTCTGTCTTGCAAAGTCCATGCTTCTTGATTCCTTGATTGTTTAGAAAATCCAGTTGGGGATTTATTTGCAGAATTCATGGTGTAGAGTTTTAGGATTGTCTTGAGGACTCCTAAAGTACAGCCACAGAAGGAAGGGAGGTATTGAAAAAGATTAGTCATCATGATCAGAACACATATGTCATTTCATGCTGTTTTGCCATAAACCTGGAGTTCATCATAGGAGATTAGACGGGGACATGCAGGTAGTACCACGGCCAAGTAATGACTGGAGAGAGCTGTAAGATTGCTGGAGTGGAAGGTTAATGTAAATTTCATGAAGAAAATGTCAACCTTAAGCAATTGAATACAGTTCAGTTCAGTCAATATATTAAGGTTCAAAACCTCAAAAAATTCTGAAAGCAGAAATTCACATCATGTGTGAGATATGAACCAGGATTGGGGATGAGATGGGATGGCATATGCAGATGGGGGGGAAAGGTACCCAACCACTTAAGAAACAGGCTTGGCATAAGACTCTAATGACAGAGAAGTGATGGCATTTTGTGTTACGCAGATCTGCGAACTGTAGAATTGACACAGAGCGAAGAAGAAGAATGAATTCAGTCAGAGAAGTGTTATTCATGTCACAATAGCAAAGCTATTATCATGATCATAATACTGCAGAAAACAGCAGAAGAAAGAAATTGGAGGTGAGAGGACAAATTTCTGTGAGAAAAAGTTCGCGTAGAAATGGGTTTAAGTTGCATGAACATCAGTATTAAAAATAACATGTAAGAACCGGGCAGGCAAGGAAGGCTGTAGTAGAAATGCCATTAGTGTCTGATTAAAGCAGTAGTGAGAAGAAAGTTTTTGTAATATCCTGTATAAGGATAGAGCAGCTTACTACTGTTTTCTCCTTCATTATATAACTATACACCAACTGAAAGACCAAAAACCATGGAAGAGTCTTCAAGCAGATGAGAATAAAATTTAGTTCATTGTCTCCTTGTAAAACTGAAACATTCAATAACATGGAAAACAGCATAGGTTTTGTTTTTTTTTTTAATTCAACTCAGTGGACAGCTTTCAAACTGCTGTTGCCAAAATTGAGAGGATGCTTTTCATTTATATGGTTCAGTTTCATGCAGTGAGAGTTGTAAAGGTGCTGTCTGATGGTCGCCAGAAAATCCATACAGGGATCCCTGAGGAGCCAGAGAATGAAAGGAAAGAGAGGGGGAAATAATATAAAGAAAATAAAACTCAAAAGGTAATTTTTAGTGAAAGGAAGGACCAAAGGAGCAAGTTCAGTGTATGAAGAAAGAAGCAAGTGGAAGTGCCATAGGTGAACTAACTGACCTTCAGTAGGTGTGAAGGCTCACATAGCATCTTGTCTTCTTCACAAAATATGTAGCATTTGTTATTGTGTTCTGTGCAATTAACAAATGTTTCTCAGCTCATTGAGGGGAGCAATGCACTTATGGGGCTGAAACGTTGTATTTCACCACACCTGGAAGTAGTGCTTGACAATCTGTGTTGCTTCCAGACTATTGAAGAGAGCAGCTGCCTGTGTGATATCCACAGGGATCTAACAATGCTCTCTATTCCTGCCTGAGAGATAAAAGACTCACTGCCTCCTCAGTTTCTGTGCTAGATGCAGCAAAAAGGAAAAAAAAGAAATTATGTAATTTCTAAGAGCTGCAGGTAGTAAAGAAGCATGTTACTTCTCAGGTGAAACATGGCAGTTTGGTAACAACCTGCTATGAATTAGTATTTATTGGAGGAAGTAAAGTGCATTTATGGTGACAGTTCTCAGCCCATTAACAGGGTTCTGTTGTACTATTTAGCTAATTGCCATCTATTAATATTTCAGTGGACAAGGACCCATGCAAAACCCAGATGGTTTAATATAATCAGTCATTTTACATAATAAACACAGGCTCTCCTAGACACAGCCCAACTCTGTCTTATGGTTACTTTTACCTGCATACTGGGACTGATCTTTCAGTTCTGCTTCCCACATTAGTGATGCAGAGTACTCCATATTTTACACTGATACACTGCAGCATGCACGCAGAAGAATGTCCACATTGCAATATGGCTAGAAAAGCAATGCACAGTCAAACATGATGCTCTAAGCAAAATTATTTTAACAACAAGCCTTCTATTCAAATTCTAATTATTGCCATTCTCATCTGACCTCAAACTTCAAAAGTTAAATTTTGTTGCTACTGGAACTTCGGAGTGAAAAAACATCCTGAAGGAAAACTTAGCTTTGTATAAGAATGTTTTTTCTCTATTTCTCTTCACTGTTGTTCTTTTATCTTGTTGAAATTTCCTCTACTTTTATAAAAACTGAGTTATTTTGGTTAACATTTTGAAAGCACATCGTATTTTGCATGCCCTGAAAACCCAGTCAGGTCAAAAAATACCGGAAGTTCCTAAAATTGATCCGTTTCAAACATCACCATTGGCTTTTGAATATCACAGGAGAGCCCGGTGCTGTCAGGGTTTGAATTAACTAATTACTTTCAACTTGTAAACCTCTTGTGCTATTTTAAATAATTATGTGATTCATTACTCTGTGAGTTGAATTCTGTATGCTTAAAATGGATATTATCCTCTGTTTATGGTTGGAAGCAAACTAGCTTGTGTTCTTGCAGCGGCCAGGCCTGGAAATAGCTCTCTCAAGTTGCAGATGGAGAGTACACAAACCATTTTGAAACCTTTTCTTTTGTTTTGAGCTATCATTTATTTTTATCTGCTCTTCACAGTTAAAACTGATCTTTTTAATGAAACATTTTTAATTTCCTGTCTGAGATGCCATTCGAGCAGATAGTTTCACAGAAGTTCATTTGCTTGTGCAGGGAAATTAGACTTGTATGAAATGTTACTCTATGCCAATATAGCACAGAATTTCAGGATGTTTTTGCCCAAGAGTGATTATAAATATTTTAAAAGGTCATTTTTCTATATAAAAGGAGATATTATGTCAATCAGTTAACATACTTAAACCACCCTACTTAGCAATGTGTTTAATGAAAACTAATTCAGTAAGTCCTGTCATTCTGTCACCAAATCGTTCCTGATTCTGTTCCTATAAACATAGAGATAGTTTTCATAGGGATAGTCTTTAGAGGAGGTTTAATTATTTGTGTAATTGACCCTGAGATCCCTTTGTGAAAAGCACTGAATAAACACATGAGTATTGTCTTTATCTAAATTCAGAAGAGGATAACTCCACCAAAACTTACCTTTGACAAAAAATGGTTTTATTTGAAGAATAATGGTGGCAGCCCATTTCAAGCCAGCTGAAACTTTACAGCATAGGTGTAATTTAACTTCAATTAATTTAGATGTTTAATTTTTTAAGGGAATTATTTGCTATATTTTTGCCTGAATCAGGCACATATAAATCATATCACAGTAAAGTGATGGATAATTTCAGTATTAACATTATTCCAGTGGTGTATAGCTAGTAATTATAGCAAAAAAGTGTGGTGGTGGGGTTTTCATAAATTATTTCAAAATGTTGCATCATGTTGTTTTTTTAAGGATTCCATATGAGTTGCAGAGATTTAACCATGATTCAGTTACATTGTTGTGTAGGCTTTGGACTTGCTATGATTTAGTTACACTTTTGTTTATTCAGACATTTATACAGCATGTATGTTTTCAAACCATTCTCACTGTAGCAGCCACTTTCCAACTACTCTGTGTGAGAAAGCAATCTTTAAAATTGTCCTCAGTCTGTAGTACTTAAGAAAGGGAAGAATTACATGAAGAGGATGAAGGCCAGGTTTGAAGCACTGTTTCATTAATACTGGATGGCAGGAAGGGACCCAAGTCCTAGATAATGAGAAAGGAGGTGCAATTTTTTTAAAGCTATCTGGTGACAGGGAAAACAAAAATGACATTCAGCTGATCAATGAGCAGAGTTTGACCTAGCCTTTTGACCCTTGACAATCAATCTTACCTGCTGCTTCATAAAGAATTATAGTTGTGCCACTCACATTTGACTCTGGATCTTTCCTTTCCTTCCTTCCTTCCTTCCTTTACATAGTCCAAGTGTTCTGTGCGCTGTGCAGTGTCCCTGGCACAGAGAGATGTGGAACAGCTGGTACTGTACCTAATGCTCCACAGGGCCATTCTGGAATGTCAGTCAACTTGATCACTGGACTGTGCAAGGCAGAACAGATTGGGTCTGTCTGAGAACACTCAGCAGGCTCCTAATGTCATTTTATGTCATGTAGAAAAGAAAATAATGAAATTGTTAAATATAAGTTGGCTTTGCTTAATAAGAGTGACAACACAATAAAGATGATGTTTGATCCCATGTAGGAGCTATGAAAAAGGCAGGAAGAAACTAGGATTTTTTGACTTGTTATAGTATTTCATTTTGTTTTGGTTTGGTTTTGACTGTTTTGTTTGAAGTCTTATTGCTGTGTACTCTGCTAAGAATTTGTATACCTTCCTTATTGGAAAGGACAGGAAGTCTAGACAGTGGTTGACTGCTGTGTTATCTATTAAGGGTGGCAAAGCAAGCGCTGAGCAGCATTAGTGGCACAACTGAAGCAAAGAGAAAGTCATATCCAAAAGACGTAGAGCTCTTAGAACTGTGTAAGTAAAAGCTGCATTTTCCTCATTGTTCCAGAAATTCAAATTCTGTTACACTGCTCTGTGTAATTCTATCACATTGCTCTGTGAAACCTGAAGAAGACCCTTGCTTGACTCTGGATCTTTCCTTAGTCTTGCTGTCCTCGTCAACTATGTTGATTTGTATATTTTTATTTGCGGTATTTTTGTTTTGAGATACTAAAGGTAAGGCTATCCAGCAAAGACATCTGTAATGTAATCCCCCGGCTGCAAGAGGCAACCTTTGGAGGTTTTTAACTTTTAAGGCTAAGAGGATGTCTGGGGGAAAAAAGGCGTCCAAGGGTTTGGGGTTATTTTTCCCAGTGCCGGTGATTTCTGTGGAGATACTAGAAGGAAATCATGGTTGATCTTTTTTTTTGTAAGTTGCATACTGTAAAATTTTGAAGGCACATCAGCCAAGGAAGTCTTTGCATCCCTGGTCCTGAAAGCCTGAAAAATATTTTACAAGAATTTAGGAAGAGGGAAAGAAAGGGCTGTTGCACAAAAGAGGGAGAGGAGTCTCCAATCCCCATTTGTCCTTCTGTAATTTGGGAGACATCATTGGTGTATGAAGGATGGAGGCTCACACAATGGCTCAAATTTCATAAGCATCATAAAAGTCTAGGCACAAAGCAGCACAGTATTATTAGCAGAGGAAGTGAGGTCAGTAGTCTTCAGTTTCTTAACAAGATGATAGAATTTATGAAGCATCACAGCAGCAGGATGTGGTTGCCTTCAGACTATTCATATAACAAGCCCACTGGGGTCCTGTAGTTATCACCTTTAAATTTGTTTTCTTTTCTTTATTTTCTTTTGTCATCCTCCTGTTTCTCTGGCCTAGCTTCCTGCACTGGAGGGATCACTATTATTTTTGATGCCTTGTTGATGACATTTTCTTTTGGATTTTTAATTGTCATTATCATTAACTAGTTTAGTTTAGATAGTTCCATTGGTGTGTCTCTGATTATAGAGGTGCTCATAGAGATGTGCAATGAAATCTAAGTATTAATCTTCCAGAGAATCTGGGACTGGTGTACAGTCTGAGGTATCCTTTCAATCCAATCTGAGATAAGTGCATAAAATGTGCCTAATCTGAGAGTTCAGCTTAAAAGACATCCTGCTTGTTGTAGATCTCTAAAAGTTCTATGAGCTGCTGGGAGTAAAAGCATTACCCAGACATTATCAAAAAGTAGGAACAAACAATGGGTGATTTTAAATCATTTATCTCTCATTAAAACCATGTAGGTGGTAGTTCTACAACACTCTTTTCCATAGGGAAATAAAATTTTGTGTATCTTTGACCCCCTTCTTTTTGAGGATTTTAGCACACATTGCTGTACTTCACTAATTTTGCTTCCTGTGGTGAGGGAAGTGAAGTTTATTATCCTTCTTTTTCTTTTATAGAACAGGAAAGTGAGGCAGTGAGATTAACTGCTGTGCCCAAGGTGATGCAGGTCTGGTAGGTTCAGAAATAGGAAGTGGATTCCCAAGTGCTGATCTTCATGTATAAGACAGTCAGTCCTAAATCCCTGTTTCTTGATCTGACTTGTCCTGTCATACAGAATGTATTTTAAATTTTTTTTTCCCTAATTAGGAAAGCTGTGCTTTATATCATGGAAGCACAGCATCCAGAGGGGAATAGTATGCGCCAGAACAGCATGTTTAATTATTTATAACTGCTTTCTTTGTTTGATGGTTTGATTGTTATTTATTTTATTTTTCTACCCAAAGGTTTGATCACTTAAACAGTCTGGAATCAAATATTTGGCAGTGTTTACAAATTATGAAAGTGGTTTCTGATTAAAGTGTTCTGTGGGAAAATTAAAGTTGCAGATCAGTACATAAGCCAATGGCATTCTTCTGAATTTCAGCAGGAGAGATCTGCTCTGTGGCATGTGCTCTGCATTCGTATGCATGCTGGCACAAGATGCAGATGGAGCCTTGCACATTTTCCCTATGGTCTTCTCTGGGCTGTTGACAGGGGAAACACTGAGTTCTCTCAGTCAAGTGAGATGCAGGTCTGCAAGGCATCCATTAGACAGTACACAGCAAAAAGGCCAGTCCCAATTGCAGCTGAAAAAGTGACAGAATCATGCAGACATATAAAGCTTATCTCCTTTGCAGATATATTGTAATCAAGTCTGAAAATCATAGTTACATCAGTTAAACCAGCAAAGTTCGTGGCTGAAGCAATTTTGGATGAAGTCAGATGTCATTTCACAGTGAGAGATTATTAAGAGGTGCTAGAATTAATCTATTTAAGAATACTGCTGCATTAAAAAAAAAGGAAATTACTTCTGGTTTTGTCTGTATTGGTCTGTGGACCAATGTTGATTCACAAATATCAGAATTCTTATGTTCTTGGCTTCCACTCTTAATTTTCTAGTGTAAAACTTTAAAATATAAGATGCTTTCCTGGCATTAGCTTCTTTATGAGTTGAAAATCCATGTGATCCATAATCCAAATACATAAAACAGTCACCAGTGTATCCTGCAAACCTCTTAGTGAAATCTTTTACACTGAATGATTGCTTAGAGAAGACTAGCCTTCACTTATGGGTGAAGTGAATTTTAGCTATTTCCTGGTACATTTCTCAAAAGCTCTGCTGATTGAGTAGCTATTGGCAAAAAAACATACCTATACATTACTGAAAACAATAAGGCAGGAATTTACACATCTTTTGCACAGCTTTTTATCACAATCACATTTATAATATTATTTTCTGACAATAATGTTTAGCCAGATTTGCATTTGCTTCAGTTCCCTGTTCAAAGGTGAGGATTGCTGGAGTGCCACCAAAATTCCATAAGCTATAAAGAAGTAAATGTGTCTACAGCTGGTAGAGAAGAGAAGCTGTTGGGGCCTTATGTGCACAAAGAGAAGGTTCTACGTGAGAAGAGCAGTGGTTGAACCACTGGAGATGATGGCCATAGGAGCTGCCATAGTCTATAGAAGGCTGGAGGACCTCTGCAGAGCTGGTCTTTCCAGGCAGACTTTAGACAATGAGTCCAAAACTGGCCATATTTTTGAAAACTGTGGGAGAGAGGGGAGAAAAAGGGTAGTGTTGTGGTCATTATGCTGGACCTGGCCCTGCCTCAGGGATGGAGATTAAAAAATAGTTTGCCCCATGCTCCCTGGCACTTGGATGGAAAGTCAAAGGGACCCATATTTATTTCATCTTCACTGAAAACACACAATAGAATAAACATTCATAGTTGGCAAATGGAAAAGTTTTAAATTGATGATGGAAGAAACATTCATTTCCAAGCTTCTGAGCGAGCTATTAGAATCAACAGAGTAAAGACAAAATCCTTGGCACTGAAAATGAAAGGAACAGTCTTTGTATCTACTTAGTTAAAACTTGGCAAAACAAATCTAAAGTAGTGGTTTCAGATTTCCATGTGCACTAATTGTGCCAACTTTGTTCTCAGGGTTGCCATGACAGAAAGTTCATCCCACTTGCACAGTGCTTTTTCCACTAACTTTTAAAATTAGAAGTTAATTTAAGCAAGAAGCTAGATCTTGTATCAGCACTGACATGTATTTCTTTGTTTTGTACTGTTGAATGCTCCAGGCTTTTCATTAAAATACATTTTTTTGAAACAAGCTCATCTCCATTTAATTGGCATTGGAGTTAGTATAGTAAATATAGTAGCAATGTTTTAGTACAGTAAATATAGTAGCGATGATTATTACACTAACGGTGTAGTATTTCTACCTACACTAGTCAGTGGGCTTTTGCAAGAGGATGAGAAATTCACTAATTTCAAAAACAAGGGAATTTGTGAACAGCAAATTCTCTCCTCTTGCCCTCCACCCCCAAACATCATTATCTATGGCTATACATTAGCAATCAATTTCACATTATGACCAGTATTTTCGTTATCATCAAAATTTTCTTAATTATCTACAGTTTAAGGTAGCTTTTGCATTATTTTATAAAAATAAAAACATTTTTATATATAATATAACAAAGAAATTTTTAAAAGAAAATTGTAGTTGTTTGGAAACTTCACACAACCCAGATACATCACCGCCAGTATGTTTTTATAGGGTGAATAAAATATGCATGTTAGGATACATTCTCTTATGAATATTTTGTATTTTTAGAGCAAATTCTGGAGGATTCTTCTATAATTCTTAAAAGGATGCTATTAATAGCAGGTGTATTTAATATGTATAACAGCCTTAATGTGTTGGTCATGCTTTGTAGTATCATTGAGATTTTGTATAGTTAACACAGCTGATGAGACACAAACTCTTATTTAAAATATTTCATCATTCTGAATATAAAAATTAGGGCAATGTTGCCTTAAGGAAGGCAAAGACTAGCTTTGTGTTAGTTTCTTTGGAGAATCACAGATTAGCAACAAAATTCAGCTTTTCTTCTATTATTAGATGGTCTGGAAAAACAAGTATTTTCATTGGTAAGGGTGATAAAATATTAGTTAGTTACTGCATCAAAAGGGTGCCAATATTCTGTTCAGACTGAATATATGTACATAAATAGTGAATCATTTTTGAATATATTTTTGCCAATTGAAAATTCTTCCTTTACATCCTTTTGATTTTGTTCTCCTTCCATAACTGGGGACTCTGGCTCCATGTAAATAAATACATTATTTAAGTGGAAGTTCTTTTATTAATATCTGTGTGTTCCTTTCAAATTAAAAATAATTAACCTTGAAGAAGCAACTTAAAAGCCAAAGTAAGATCTAGATGGAGTTTGTTTAAAGGACTGCTATTAACTGCTACTTTTCAGTGTTCAAAAATGTACAAATTACCAAACAGCCTGGGGTTTCCTATGTGCTTTTGGAAGCCATGAAGTGTGCAGTGCATTGACTGGGCAGTGCAATGCAGCTGCTTTTCTGGACTCCCCAGTCCTTCTCTTCAGCTGTGCATGGGTCTCATCCTAACAGAAGTGTGACTGACTTCACAGCTTATGAATGAGGATTGACTATAAAATCTTCTTCCTAAGTCTCCCGCCCAAATTCTTTGCTGATGAGCAGTAGAATATGTAGCAGTATGTGAATAACCAGGTTGTTTATTCCATCGGTGTGCAGGAAATTAGGTAGATGGGAGCACATAAGCACACAAAGAGCAGCTATTTCATTGCTGCTGCACAAAGGTGATAGATGCCAAGCACAGCCAAACTAGGAGTACAATCTGAAGCAGCAAGATGTTTGGCTGATGAACTATAGAGACTGGAAGGAAATCTCATATGCAGCCACTCTCATTTTACTGCAAACTAAAACTGAGCAGTCAGTCCATCTGTGCCAAGTACCAACTGCACAGTCTAGAACCATTGCTTCCCTATTGTTAAATTTTGTTTTGAATCTCTTCACAAGTAAAATAAACTAGAAAAAGTGATACAGGCAGATTGCCTCAAACTGACCTCTAGTCAGTTTAAATATCACAAAAAGAAAACAGCTACAGATACTATGGTATGTTTTGAAATGCACAAAACTAAATGCAGTGTTCTTAATTATGCATGGCATATACTAAAAATCATGGAAGATTCTTAAAGACAGCTAAATTGAGCTACTGTGAGTCAACAGTAGGCAAACAGCAGGTACCTTGCTGGTGGTACATACATTCTAGAATAGCTTGTGGTATGGCAGATTACCAAATTAAAGTTCACCTCCCAGCTCTTCTATAATTTCTGGTGTGGAGGTAGTTGCATAGTGTAGAGAAACACTGATCCCTCTTATAAAGAAAGAATACCTCGATCTTCTGCTCACATAGTGATATTGCAGCACCTAGCACAGCACCTCCTCACCAACCTGTGCTTGAGATTGTTTCTGGACCACAGCTAATAAAGCAATGCCCCTTGTGGCACAGACAAAGCTTTTTAGTCCATTTTTATTCTTCTGTGCCTGGTGAAGAATACCACATTCAACATGGTACTGCATTTGTGTCCCAGCTGTTGATGAGTAGCATTCAGTCCCTACACAGGGATAGGGAGCATTGCAGCTATGTGTTTTCTTTTGCTTTGTGTTCTCCCCCACCTTTTTTACCCTGTTACTGCTATTTTAAATTTTTCATGTCTTGGTAAAAGCAGACGTTCAAGGCCATATTGAGAAAAACAGGGCCTGTTAACAAGGTTGAAGCTCAAGTCACTGCTCCAGCAGAGAATTTGTGTGCAGCAAGGTAGAACTGCCATTTTTGCACCTGGTTCTTGTACTTGCTGTTGTAGTTTTATTGATTGTAAAGAAAAGAAGAGGGCTGCGCTGCATTTTTTCCCTTTCTCCTTATAGTGTATATGTTGCTGATTTCTGAGTCATTCCATGGCCTCTTCTCACTGCTGTTCAGTTAACTTCTTTGGCTGGAATTCATACACAAAACCAGAATTTACAGGTGCTTGACTCTTACAGTCCTTAATAGAAAACAGAGTTTCAAGTCTTTTTCCTTCAGAAAAGACTGAAAGTGAAAATTGATAGAAACATGGTTACAATGAGCATCTGAGACATAAAAGCAAACACTCACACCAAGTCACCTGCTGGATACTGTAGCCTGTATTGCTTCCCTAGGTTGAGGCTGGGATAATGTGACATTATGCTATGCCATTCCCAGGACACTTTCACAAACTCAGCATACAGACCAACCTTTTAAACCACAAATATTTTGATCCACTATTTGATCACATTATTTTAAAAAACCCTGCAAACACACACATGTACAAAATACCTGGTACATTTCACTTACAGTAATTTTACTTTTAGTTTAGGAAACATCACTCACTTCAAAGACTCCTCGAAGAGACTTCTTGTAATGCCCAATCTTCAAATAACCATTGTTGAAATTACAACTGGATAAATATTTCTTTGTCCAAAGAGCCATTTACCATAAACAATTATAGAAGATGCAATTGCAGATCTGTTACCTGAAAGAATGCAAAATCACTCTGAAGCCACCAAGCAGTTCAACAAGCTCTTCTTGACGAGACTTTGCCCCAGAGCCTCACACAGGCACACTGCCAGGAGAAATGGCAGGATACCTGGTGGACTGGGGACCTGTGACTCTCTGAACTGTAGAACAGGATTCTGCACAACCTCTTCCAAGGCTTCTGAGGCTGTATGTTGTTGCACTGCTTTTTCTACATGTATTGCTACTTTGAGTATGTCAAACACTTAGTCTGCCTAAGTTCCATTGAAATTATGATTCCCATCAATGTTAGAGCATCTGAAAAGTAAAGGAGAGCAAAAATAAGCTGCAGTTCCTCTCATTAAAGGTTCTATGTGCGGAGAATGTCCAGATTTTGTCTTATGTTCATTACAAATCATGGTCATTGTTCTGTGAGTCAGCAGACTAAGTTAATTTCTTTGTGTCATTAATCCATTCCCTGTCACATCCCTTCAGCTGTGAAATTTTACATGGGTTCTGTTGGCCTTTAAATGATAATCTTTTCATGGTCAGTTAGTTTCTTGCTAAGGAGTCCTGAAGAATTTTTCCCATGAATTGGGGGGTTATCTTAAATTCTGGTCCACAGGAACATAGTTATGGGCTCAATATGGTCTGGAAATCTACTCTGTAGGAATACCATGCCACTTAAATTGATTTTTCTATTCTTTTCTTAGACAATCTGGGACTGGTTCTGCACTCTATAATTAGAAAACTGCTTTTATCTGACATAAGGACTTAATCAGAAGACCTTACCCCCAGTCTGTGAGTCATGTTTTCACCAAAAAAAAAAAAAAAAATTGCTGGTAAAATTTAGAAATTTAGCATATCTAGATTATTTGACACACAGACTTTGGCATTCAAACATTTACAGTGTTGTCATACTATGCTTAATTGCCTGTCTTTGAATAAGAATCCTGAGACAAGTCATCCTGATTGATCCCCTGTGTCTTGACTATACCCCAACTCCAGTTAACGTTTCAACCATTTGTAGAATATGAGACCTAAGTTCCCATTTGAACTGAGAAAGTAAATGGCTCATTAAAGTCTAATTTCTCCAGCTTGTTCTTGCCTTTGGGCATTTTAAATAGGTTAATGCAATTTTTACAATACACTCAGGGAACTTTACTCACAGAGTTTCGTCATAAACTAGAGGAAAATAGCCCCTAGATTATCCTAAAATGGGAATTATTCCAAATATACTTATCCTGATACTTAGTCAAGCTCTCCACCAGAACTTTTTCTTCTTTTTTTTTTTTTTTCTCTTCTCAAGATTTTAGTGGATTATCGTACATTTTAAAGTTTGGTAAGCAAAAAAAAATGTCAGATTTATTTAATGCAGTGGATCATTTTTCAGGGAAGCTCCAGCATTCATCAAAATGTAGAGACACCACAGGCACCATATAAATTATGATGGTTTTCTTCTTAATACTTCCTTTTTATTGCCTACGTTCTTTAAAGTGAATTTAGTGCTCATGAACAATGCTGGTTACGACAACACTAGAAAGTGAAGTCCTCTGTTTATCTGCAGAATTAGTGCAGGGGACTATTGGCAATGCAAGTTTCTCCCCATAACCCCATCTGTGTTTTGCAGCTGTAACCTTGAGGGATCACCTTTAGGAACAAGGAGATGACTTGATCCATGTACTCTTTCCATTCTTAGCCTCTCTGCTGAAAATGCAAATAAAGATGTCAATTGATGCCACTCAAGACCATAGTCTTTTTGATCTTCCTCATTAGATGGTGTGAGACCATCAATTTATTACCTTGACTGTGTGGCAAACTTCTTCCAATGCAGACAGGCTCTCTGTGGATATCTGTATATGAATAAGACTTCTATACATTTAATACATCTTCTGTATAGTAGAAAACATGCAAAAGCACCATTAAAGTGCGATGACTTTTGTTCCCTGTATTGACCTAGTCTGAATTTGAGCCAGTGATTTAGAAATAATATGCTCTGTATCCCGTTACTAATCTCTTCAGCCACAAGTCCAACCCTTCAGGGATTTTTTTTTCACAAAGAGGATGCTAACATATTTGAAAGAACTCACATTTTACTCTCAAGAAGAAAATCCGAGCATATGGAAAAACATGGGTATTTGGCTAACCTACCCCTCATTACCCAGGAGGGAGAGAATGTATATGTGAGCTTGCATTAGATTGTTCAGTGTGTATATTCAATCTTTAGAAATCTGTTTCAAAGAAAGAAAGGCATAAACCTCATTAGAAAAGAAACAACAGGGTGGAAAAAAAAGCGAGCCATGTCAGTTCAAACGCAAGCCCAGATGCTAAAGTTAGTTACACTTTTTAGTTTAAGGCAATGCAAATCCATTCTCCATTACAGGGGAAGTGGAAAAAGGCATTAAGCCCTTGAAATGACAGGAGTCAAGTTCTGTGCTCAGTCAGATAGGAAAAGGTTTAATGTATGATTTTTTTCTTTTTAGTCCATTGTACATTGTATCAAGGCACTGAAGAACAACTATGCAATTACGTAAATAGGAGGAGAGAAGCTAGAGTAGCACAATTGTTTGTAAGCTAAAATTGTTTCTTATTCCTCCTACCCTTCCTTCCTCTTTACACAGAAACAAACATGCACAAAACATTAACAAAATAAATCAGAATTTATATGAAGGTTATCCACAAGAGTAGATTCTAGATACAATTTGAATCCCTGAATATTAATTTGATCTTCTGCCAAGCACTGTAGAGGTCTTAAGAATCTGAGTTTACATTGTGAAGGAAAGGTGAAAAAGGAGTCCTAATTTTAAATTGTTTTCATTATATAAACATTTGGGAGCACACTTATGTTCCTTGCTTTTTGGAGAATCATGATTAAACTTTAAAATTTATGTTTTAACCTAAAGTAAAACCAGGGATATTCCCCTACTTATGTCACAATATGCTAGCCAGAGGCAGCAGACAATTGCTACTATTTTCCATTAACCAGGCTTGGGAAATGAAGACAGAGCCTCTTCAGTTTGCCCACTATAACAAAGCTTCACTCATCCCCCTGTTATGGATCAGACTACTTCTTTCAGCATGGTTGCCTCAGAGGTGAATTTTCCCCATTGTAACATTCTATTTGGCAGAAGGGCATTTTCATTTCATTTTAGTTTCCTGTGTAGGTAACCAGCAGAGGAATAGAATATGAAATGACACATTTTGTGTGAATATTGTAAATGCATGGCAACACTATGCCTAAGGTATCCCCCAAAGAAAGTCAAGGAGGAGTATGTACCTTAGGTCATAACTTTGTCTAATCCACAAAGTAGCCTGAGATCTGTGACCAGGATTGAAGTAGATGACCTAGGAGATCAGAAAGTTTGCTTTCACTGCCTCTTGACCATTGATTTCCACCACTTAACTCCATGCCTCTTATTCTAATGTAAATGCTTTGATACCATGAGTAAGTATAATCTGCTTAAAGTAGGATCATAAACTGTGTGGTGATCTCATGGAAAGTCTGCCACAACACCACAGCAAGAAGTTTGTTGAACCATAGGTTTTAAAACCCCGCACACCATTGTTTCTTCATAGATATCAGTTATATTTACCATCATCTTGGATACCTGGTATATATGCAACATGTATTTTTTTAGGGAGAGTTGAAATGTCACACAGCTTTTGTGGATTTTCCTCACAGTTTTTTATTGCTTGCATACATTTTTAGTTGTGTCTCTCTTTTAAAGTGATGTACTTTATGTTGAACTTTCTAACAACAAAAAGAACTTTCTGCAATTCTTTGCAAGCCTTTTTAATTCTTGAATGCAATTGTGAAAGTAGCACTTTTCACTAAAATATGTCAAAGTTTTACCCAGCTGTTAGCCAGTAAGTCATGAAAAAGATTCCTGTGAGGTAAGCAGTGCATGTTATCTTTTATACATGCAGACATAGCACTGTTGTACCACCTGAAATTCCATCAGGCTCCAAGCTCTGCAGAAAGTGACAAATGCTAGACAGGTATACTGTTTATAATGGATGAGCTATGCAAGCAAGCTCTGGGAGTTGGACTGGATTTGATTGCAAACAATAATATGATACAACTCCTGCTGTGGACAGTACACACATTGTGAGAGACAGTGCAATCTGGCAGCATGAACACCAGACTACAGGTATGATCCAGAGCCCTAAATCCACCTTCATGGTACACCTACTGTGTGGCTTTCAGAACGCCTTTTCTCATCTAACAGTCCTTCTTCCAATTCCTTATCTGTTTGTTTAGCAACAGCATGTTAAACAATCATAAGCCACTTCAATGCAATTTATAGCTCAGCATGATGATGGGCTTCAGAGAGGCTTTTTAAAGGAATGACATGAAAACACAAGAAGTTATTTGAATAATTTTGTGCAGTTGCTGGCAATAAACTTGGAAACTTTTCCATGAAGTATTTAATCAGATTAGCCTTCAGGGAATATCTTCTACCCCAGCAAGAATGTTTTCATTTCCAGTACAAAAGTGAATGGTAGAATATCAATCTTCCTGCTTTCACCAACATTCAAGCGTTGAGCAGTACTGAAAGCAAAGCTTTTCTAGTCCTAGATGAGAAGGTTTTGTCTCCTCCTGTCCAATTGTGCACATGCAACATAAAACAATCCCTCCTTCCTCTTCATGAGCCATGTGGATTAGAAGTTACACTTCTGTGGGATGTCATTTAATTCATTTCCGTGTTGGAGTCTGTGGATGCAGTAAGGGTCAGTTTGAATTCTTGGTTCTGGTTATCAGTGGTTCATCCAGTCTGCTGAGCTATCGCAGGTGAAGAAATGGCCTGCACAATAGCTGGTCTAGATTTCTTTTTCCTTGTGGGAATGGTAAGGGTCTTTCTGCCTCTACGGATAGAATTGGTGAATGGTTTTCCTTGCCATCTGAGATGATCATGCTATGAATCATTAATTAATCTATGCAGTTGCTTTCTTGTATACACACCTTCTTTGTTCTCACATGCCTTGGATTATATTTCCACTCACTACCCTGTTGTCTTTGGGGCGTTTAGGTACAAATTCTCATTGGGAAATTGATGGGAGTGTTCCCTTACTTCTCCAGGGTGATTTCCTTTGCATGAGATACCATGCATGTTTTTAATCTGATGGTCACTTTGCTTTGTGTTGAAACACAAAACTTCTATGAGTAATTTTCTTGATAGAAATATTTTGGTGTTATCAGTCCTCCTTTGAATTATTAGGATTCTTTGTTGAAGTCACATACACATGGATATAATTCTTGTTAAAGCATATTTCTAGTTTGATTCCTGCATCTGTTGAAAGAAAATTAAGAGCAGCTATGAGCATGGGAATGGAGAGCCAACAGCTCTTCCTATCAAGTCTTATACTTTTCCTTCTTAGAGCCTTTTCTGGTTTACCCTTTCTACATCATCTTTCTTCGTTTTCTTTTTTTTTCCCTTTTTCTTATTCCAGTTTATGGCTCATTGATTTCATAAGCTGCACCAAGACCTCAGGTTCAGCCTCAGGGCATAGACATCTAGAAAGTTGAAATAGGGATGTCGGCATGAAAAGAAAGTGGAGATGACTTGGCTTTATCTGCCAGTCCACAAATAACTTGGTCAACAGAGTTTCTGGCCATGAAATCTGAGTGCCATTTTAAAAATAACAAATTTAATTCATTCCCAATTTACTTTTGCTTCTGTGGATAGAAATTAGAATACAGAGTGATACTGGCAAAGCAGTATACAGAGCGAAAAATATCATAGTGACCTTGCAAGTTTTTTCTCTTGGGATCTTCTAGCTAACTAATTCAACTCTTAAGATGTTGATTAACATCTCTGTGGCTGGAGACCGAGGTGACTTATTCAGGGCAAAATCCCAGAAAGCATCAGTCTTCTCTGATGCTCTGATGCTGCAGCTTAAAGCTGTTCTTCCTTAGTGACATCCCTATGACACACTTCCTGTGTTCCTGAATTTAATGAATGTCCTAATCAGTTTGAAAGTGTCTCTGGGAAATAAAGTTTGCCCTTTATGCCAGCAAGTTGATGTGAGCCACGCACTTCCAAACATCATGTTTGAAGCATATGCTGCACAACAGATCTTAACTATCAGGAGTAAGTGAGCAGTGCAAGTTACAGGAAGGAATTTATAGCTTTTAGATGTGAATTATAAGAAGCAGTTCTTATTTCAGAGAGACACACATTTTATTAGGTATTTTTTGTTCCCTAGGCATCGCACAAGAAATTTCACAGCTGAATGTTTTATTTCCTGATACCTGCTGCATAATGACATGACAAAGTTCTTTTCAGAGTATCCTTTATATTATGACTATGGCTTTCTCCTCCATTACATAACAGCACGGGTTCATGTTATGAGTTCTTGCTGTACTTACAAGTGCAGTGACAATCTGTTCCTCTCTTCTATAGGCAGAGAATATTCCCATTGGCTTCACTGGTAAGCTAGTCTGAGCCCCTCCTGCTCAGCTCTGAGCCTTGTCCTGTGGGCAGACCTCTAGCCCTTTCAAATGTTTGCTTCCATTGCCCCCAGAGGAGTCTGGCTCTTTACTACGGAATTACACAGGCAGAACCACAGGCTATTATTGATGGGAACAATTTCCTCCCACATCCTGAATTCTAGGGCCAGCTGTCCTCTAAGCAGTGTGCCCCTCAAAGTAACAGAACCAGAATTTTATCCAGAATACTTTTAATGCAGTAGGTATTACTGAAACTTGTATAACTCCCTTCCCTCTCTTCAATTTACAGCTACCTCATCCCTGAACTCCCAGCTTCAACAGCTTCAGCATCTTCAGCAGCTCCAGCATCAACAGCAGCAGCAGCAGCAAAGCCAGCAGCAGCAGCAAGCTCAGCAGGCACAGACTCCACAGCCAACCCAGCAGACCCAGCAATCACAGCCACAGCCATCAGCACCACCACAGCAGAACCAAACACAGTCCCAGAGCCAGAGCCAACCACCTCCAGCCTCACAGTCCTCCAGCTCCCCTCAGAAACCCAGCCAGTCACCAGGGCATGGCCTTCCATCTCCTCTTACTTCACCAAATCCATTGCAGGTAGGACACTACATACAAATCCCTAAAGGTCTAAAAACAGTATGTGCATTCTCTCTTACTGCAAAGGGAAACAACGCAAAAGCTACACCTTCTGACCACACAGGCTGAGAAATTCCACCTTGCATTACTCAATCCTTATGGGCATTCAGCTTAGAACAGCTAAAAGGCCTGATGAACCAGAAAAACATACCTAATAATAGTTCTAGGGTGCTGCTTCCTGAAGAGTAAATGTCTTTTGCTTTTAAAGCCTCATGTCGTAAAATTCATAGAAAACTCTTTAATTTTTTTCCACAGATTCATCATGTGACATTCACAAAAGACATTTGCCCAGCAGTCACCCTTTTTGATAACTTAAGAGGGTAACAATATTAGCAGTTCCTTAGGAGATGATCCTGACTGTCAGCTTCTGCTGATGGACATGTGCAAGGGGTGGATGTGTTACGTCTCCTCTTGAAATCACAGTCCTAATTTTTATCCTGCTAATAATCAAATACTTCTGTTAAGGTTCTTACTATAGGTTCCAAAGCTAAGGATGCCAGTTACTGCCAGTCATTGATGCTCACTCCAATGACATGGTTATTTTTTAACAGATCAGCAGCTACCACATCCATACTGATGCTCAGCTCTGCCCATCTTAGAAGTCCTGGGCAGAAACAGGAGAGCTCTGGTCCAGTGGTCGTATGTTCTTAGAGCTGGGTGTTCTTGCACTACATATGTCATCCTACTGTGCAAGAACAGCTTTGACTGTACCCATAAGTAGTGTGGTTCTGAACACAGGGTAGTCTGTGAAGTGAGTGGAGTCTTATTCACTAGGCAGTGAAACTGCACTTAGAAACCAGAAAAGTCTCTATCAACTTTAGTCTTTAAATTTGAGACACCACTTAAAATATTTTATCCACACTGATGGATTTGGATCCATTTCCTGCAGAAATAAAACTGCATTAGCTTAATAATTAAACAATCCTTTTTTAGACAATTAAGGGAATTGATTTACAAGAAGCTCTTCTTGCATGTGGCCAGTTAAACCTGCATTAATCAGAGCTTCAACTAAATTGCATCAAATCTGATTTTTCAAATGGTTTAGATAATAGACTTAAAAGTCTGCAAGAGATGTGTCCTTGCTTGCTGAAATTTTTCTTAGAGTAGAGAATAATGCTTCTAAAGCTTCTTCTCTGTATTGTCTTAAGGACTACATATGCATCACTTAATACCCCATCTATCATGTTAGTGAGTGCTTTGGGGCTTTTTATATGCAGATTATTGACATTCAGAGATACAGGTATTTTCAGGGGAGCTTCTGTTACATTTTATTGTCTTGGTACAGCTGTAATGTATGCACACTAACTGTACACATGATATTTTGCTAAAATTGCCTGCTAAATATTGTGTTTCGAAAGTCATTAAGTTCTACAAACAAAGCAAATGCACACATAAATTAGAGTTGGAGTAGGGAAGAAGTTGGATTATCTCAGACAACATACCTTGAGAGGGTTGTCCTAACTGAATCTGAGGTCTTAGCTCTTATATAGCTTTTGGTCCCAATGTAAATCTCAGATGAATGTTCGTATTTTCAGTCCCATCTGTGATCTACAGGTGCTTTCAACTGTTAGCTTCCCTGGGTCACCTCTCATTTTCAGAAGTACAATAAAAGTAAGTAAAAGCTTTCCTGTTAGACGCCAATGACAATACTTCTACATAGGTACCTTGGCACATCTCTCTCTTTAGCATCCTTATGCTCACAACTATCCATCTGAGGGCAGTCTGGATGTGGCAGACAACAGAAGTGAAAGAAGGGAACCAAGTACTCTGAGGTCTTTTTGGTTCAAATACTATCCCTTGAACATTTTAGGAGTTGGGATTAAACTTAATGAAATACACCAGTGTGAGAAATCTGGCATTTCCCCTGGGCTGAGCTCAGCCAGTGCTGCCAAGCCAGTTGCATGTCTAGTTTACGTTCAGAACAGTAATGAAGGAATTAGAAGTCATTAAGTGTTAGTTATGGTTCAGCATTAAAAACCTGCTAATAAATTATTGGATAAGTAGTTTTAATGGTCTTTCCTCTCTGAACCTCACCATTTAAATAGCCATGAAATCTCAAAGTTTGTTCACAGATACAAATACACTGTGTACTGACAATCACAAGAGAAGCCAGAATTGAGCATACTACTTCAGCACTTGCCTTAAGTGATGTGTGTAGGGTCATTACTTTAGCCTTCTAGCCATCTCTACAGCATTCCTACAGCAAGTTCAATACTGCTTAAGCTTCCTTAGAAGTAATTAAAACTTGAAGTGTGCTTTGTCTTATTACCAGGAATTCTGAGACACTTTTATATGCAAACAAGTGACACTCAGAAATATTTCCAGAGGAGCTCATGTTTTACTTTGTATATAGTTTTTTGGGTACTTTTCTAAATCAGAGCAGTGATAACATCTCCTCCATGAAATTTGTCTTTCCATTCTAAATCCTGCAGAAAAAGGCTGCCTTACCCTTGTACATCCATCTTGAGGACTGGATCTAAAATTATTTTCTTTCACGCAGGCAGTTTAAAAAAATAAAAAAACAAACAAAAGGAGGGAGCGCATGTTTGGCAGTAGTTCTTCATAATAGCTGCTTACAATGTGTTTTTTTTTTAATGTTCAATGCTCTAACTTAAAAATCAACCTGAAACAAAAGTCAGAGGTAGTATGTCCTCTAAGGTAATATCCTTTATGAACTAGAGTGAAATGGATTTTGTTTGAAGAATATTAAGGGAATAAAGAACAACTTAGTTAAAGTTTGACAGCTAAAATTTCATTTCTGAATTCTTGACTTTTTTCATGTGGGCTTTATCCTCTTACATTATTCAGGATCTGTCTGAAAGATATTAGTTTTAAAAAATGCAACCTCAAAAACTTGTCATGGAAAGTCAGTAATTCAGGAGGATGATTGTGTTTGTTTCAAAAAACTGAAGGATAACAGCAATTACATCTCAAAATGTACAGATGCTGTCATGTCCTTCAGAAGGTAAATTAAATGAAAGTGACTTGCTTAGGTATACCTAGGTGAGGTACTTTGCTAGCTGATCAGAAATTAATAATGCTGGTGCAGTATATACCAGCTAAAAGTCTCAGAATTATTCTTGTCAGATTATTCTGTAATACTCTGCTCTAATTTTACCACTATTCTTTATATGATTCAGTGGGCTGGATTGTAGTTACAAAACTACTTTTTCTGGGGTCTTTTAATGATTGTGTAGAAAGAGGTAAAACCTCCCTTTAGGTTCCAGGATATTAATTTTTTGCTAACATTAATGGAGATGCTCCAGATTTACACTGATAAAAGCCAAACACTGCTGAACCAGGGTCATTGTTGATTTGTAAGAGACAACAACCAGAGAAGAATTTTTAAAAGCTGAGCTCTCTTTCAGGAAGTGGTGGGTTAGGCAAATGGCAGAAGTCTTTCATCCTTCCCTTCTAAAATGGTGAAATTCATCATAAAGATAATCATAGTTTGATGCTTATTTTCATATAATGTGTTAATTGATTGAGACAAAGGAATCCAGAGGCAAAAGACAACCTATCTCATGTTGTAAGTTGAGGACTTCAAAACCTTTACTTCTGGGAAAATATACATCTCCAAATATGCTTATCCTGTGAATGTTTAGTGTTATTACATGCAAAACATATGTGTTCTTGAATGGTCAGCATGTTGCAACTTCAAAGGATAGATATCTCTGTAAGATAGAACATCTTACAGAGATTCCATGCAATCAAAATTTTGGAGTCATAAGAACTTGATTATATGCAATATAAAATCAGATGAGCATAGTACTAAGTAGCTAATTATTCTGCTTGACTACCAGAATAAGGCACTTTCTACTAGCAAAAAATATTTAGGTGGCTCCAAAAAAAAAAGGTTAGCTTCTGGTGCTGACTCTCACTGTATATTTTAGAGATATGGATAAGAAGATTGTACACATAGCCAGACCGGAAAGGGAGTGCTACCGTATAGGAATAGACGAATTCTCAATGATTTCTACTGTTCTGTTTGTGTATGAATAGGAACAGAGAAACAGGAAATCCCCCAGAGATTTTCTTACTGTAAAATTATTCTGACCATTTTCAGAACTCTTGCCTGAAGAGTCTCTTTTGTCACAGAAGTCTACCTACAATAACTGCAGCTGATGGAAGACGATGAGTGAGAAAAAAATAACAATAAAAATAGGGAAGAAGGGAAGTAAGGAGATGACAACAGCACAAAAATCTTCCAAGTAATAGCAAACTTTAGGATAGCAAAACCAGAACCTCCTTCAGATTAAATTTTCATACTAATCTTAAATAATATATTTGGAAACTCAACACTTTTATAACAAAGGAACAAAGAAAAGCAGAAAGGCTGAAATACTCAACTGCAAATGAGGGAGAATATATACAGATGTCTGAGGCTCCAGTAGTCCCACAAAACAAACTCCCCCTTCCCTTTCTGCCCTCCCTTATTCACTGGTTAGCTTCTCATTAAGGCAAAATCAGATTTGAATAAATCTCAATATTTTCTGAGACTTTGACATACTTACACATCTTTAAGATACAGAAGTCACAACCAAGTCTCTGTCAGCTTGACAAAGGCCAATTTTTCAAGGCTTATGCTCGTGGTCTGTCTTTATGATTGTGTTCACATCCAAGACTTGTTATATTTTTCTCATGTTTATTGAATCCTGAGATTAAGAAAATTTGATTGAGATTATGACACCAGTAATCCCACTGAGTCTGGTGGGGTGCTTTGTTTTGCTAAAATTATCTAACTTCTTCTGCATAAGATACCGTGCAATGTATGACTGATTAAATCTGTTCCCAAGTTGCTTAGTAATCAATTTGACAAAGAAATATTTTATAAATGGTGAGTATATGCAATGCTTTGGATCCATTGTCCAAAATCTAATTTCTGGTATCAATAGGGAGTGAGATAACCCACATCACAAGGTGATAGGTGATATAGACAAGAAGACATTTATTTGAGAAGGTTCATGCCCATCACCTGGTGAAAGTGAGCCAGTTGAAGTGCTGATCTTGGGTGGATCTCCAGGAGATACTGGTAAGACCTAGGTTTCAGCTCTAAACTGATGGCATGGAAAGTCCCCTGCAGTCAGCTAAATTGGGTTAAGCTCGGTGATCTGTTGAAAATATTTTGCTTATTTCATCCACTGTTCATTTCAAACTGAAAGATTTGAACACTTTGTTCTACTGACAGTTTTGGATTTCTGTGTATTCCTATAGTATTGTAAAGATTCTTGTGGGTTTATAAATGTGACTTCATGGGCAGAACAAGCAAGTACTTGCGTAAAAATTTCCACTAGCGAGGAAGTCATGGTACTCATGTACCACACACACACACATGGTTATTACCCACTGCAAATGCTGTTGCGATTCAGGCACTCTCCTTTTTGGTTTAGTGCTCTTCTTTTTGCCAGTGCACACAGACATTACTGTTCACCAACTTGAGCTTGGCTTGAGAAATTGTTGGGTCTGAGTTTTAGTGCCACCAGGGCCTCCTTTCTTCTTTTCCTCTTGCCTCTTCTGGCACTTCCATGGCCATACTCATCCTTTCTGGGTCTTCCACCAGCTGGGCTGCTCTGATATGACAACATGGCAGTTTTTCCTGGTTGGACACTCAGGAGCCTCTACACTATGCTGTACCCTGGCCCTGGTGCACAGTGCAGGGACATGCCAGCTGGTTTCCTGCTATACCTAGCTTGTTTGAGGGCTGCTAGTACTCATGTCTCCCTGGAGATTCATGGGTGTCTTTTCCACAGAAAAGCTAGTTTCAGTTGTTGTAAGACTTGTGTCCATGCACACAGTGAACAGAATTCCAGATCTTCTTCTGTTCAAAAGTCTTCCTTCTCCCAGTAGTTCACTGCTTTTTGGGGTCTTTAAGGCATTGGGAGTTCTCCCTGTAAAGCTGTTTAATACTGCATTTAAACATAGCAGAGATGTTTAAACAATCTCAAACAGACTTTATAAGCACATCTTCTCATTTCCTGAGGAAACCTTCTCTGAGATGGAGCACTGGCTGGCTGGTCCATCTAAATATACTCTGCAGGTGTTGCTATTTCAGAAGCACAAGGAGGACTGGTGTCTGACTCACATTTAAAGCAAAGGAAATTAATCTTTGAGCAAAACAACTGGCATTATTAGCACCCCAGGGGCAGATGCTGAGGCTAATAACAGAAACCATTTGCTAGAGAATTCTCTGAAGGAGAGGAGAGTGGAGCTGTTTGCCCAGCAAACAGCTTGCCCTGGCTTCTGAAATGGGAACATTTAATAAACTCCCTAAAGCAACTGAAGTATTTAATGCATGGGAAAATAAATAAATAACATCCTCCCAGAACAAATTTGGGAAAGGATACATATCCCATAAGGTCTTCTATTTCTAAAGCCTCTCCAGGTAGAGAGTAGGACCCTTGGGGATCTTAAGGACAGAAAAAGTTGACACAGCCTCTCAGATACTCTTGTAAGTCTGGTTGATCTGTTCTATTAGCATTGATTTCTCTTCATTTATTTTTTCACTCATATTTCCAAAAATTTTTAAAGAAAGTAGAGAATATTCTAAAGCATTACTTTATTTTCCACTATTTTTCATATCCCCCATCTCTTTGTATTAAAAAAAAAATGCAAGTCATCACAGATTTTTAGTCTTGCAGCAAAATAATTTTTCTACTTGGAAGCAAGGGGACTGAGGGAACAATGAGAACCTGGTGGGCTTGGGTCTTACTGAATCTGAGGAGTAATATTTTGTAAATGGTATAGCCCTTATGTTATACCATTAAGGCTCATTGTGCAAAAAAGCACCTAAAAGAGGTTGCTCAGCTCCTACATACTGCTAGGGAGAAAAAAAAGCCATTCTAGACTGTGTTTTAAATTTTAAAATTAAGCCTTTTTTTGGCAATATTGTTGAGATCTATTGGAGTATCCACTTCTGGACACTGCTGGTGGGTTTAGCGGATGCAGGTGTTTAAGAAGAGTAATACTGGCTACCTTTTTATTGGTAGCCAGAATGTTTTGAGAGAGTAGCTAAGCACAGGCCTGGAGATTATGAAATTTGCTTAAGTGTTAATGGGTTGATTGCTGAGTTACAGTCTGCCGTCTTTACTGGAAATTGATTGACTAGTGCTGCAGGTCTTCACACTTGACGCTCGGATTTGACTCGAAAATTCTGCCAAGTCTTTTACTCTGAAATTTATCTTAATTAGATCTGAAAGACCTGCCACAGCAGAATAGTCACACCGATTAAAATGAAAAACAGGAGAAATTACTGATCAAATTAATCATAATGTCGGGTTACAGCTGTAGGTCTGATGTAATTTGCCACTCCAGTGAGTTACATCGGCCCAGGCAGAGGAAAGAGAGCTGGTTTTACGCTGATCCGTAACACCAGGCAGCTTCAGGCAGCCCATCAGGATGCTTGTTCCTTTCATTCTCTTGGCTTATTCTGACCTTAGAGGTGCAACTAGAAACAATTTAGGCAAAAGAAAAAATATCATTTTATTGAAGGGGTTAGATGGGGAACATGAGCTTTCCAAATCCTTCTTGTTTCATTTTTTGCCCTTCTCCACCAACCTTCTACTTTTGTTTGAAGTAATTAACAATTATGAAAACTGGAAAACTAATAAGTCAGAGGTTACCACCTCAGACACAGTCAGAAAATATATCTTTCTAAGAACTCCTTGTGGGTTTGGACACGAGGAAATTAGGATCATTTAAACAAATGGGCATTTAGCAGTTACATGTCCTTCTGTCATGGTTTGACACTGGCCAAATGCAAGGCAGCCTCAAAAGCCACTCACTCACCCTCCCCTGCCACAGCTGGGTAGAGGAGATAAAAAAAATTCAACAAAGGGTTCATGAGTTGAGATAAGGACCGGGAGGAAACACTGCATAGGCAAAGCAGGTTCAACTTAGAAGTACAAAGTGAATTTGTTACTAACAAAGTCAGAGATGGATAATGAGAAGTAAAATAAGCCCTTAAAAACACCTTTTTCCCCAGCCCCACCCTCCTTCCCACCGACAGCACAGGGAGACAAGAGTGAGGGTTTTGGTCAGTTCATCACCTGAAGTTTTATTATGCTGCTCAGAGAAAGGAGTTCTTTCCCTGCTATGCCATGGGGTCCCTTCCCACAGGAGACAGCTCTCCATGAACTTCCCCAATGTGAGTCTAATCTCATGAGCAGCAGTCCTGCCAAAACTGCTGCAATGTGAGTCCCTCCCACAGGGAACAGTCGTCCCAAAACTGCTGCAGTGGGGGTCACTCTTCCATGGGGTGCAGTCCTCCAAGGACAGGCTGCTCCAACCTGGAAGCAGGAGCCCCCTCTCTCCACCATGTCTCCCACTGGATCACAGCCTCCTCCAGGGCATCTACCCACTCCAGTGTGAGCACCTCCCCCATGCAGTGCGGGTGGATCTCTTCATCCCCCATGGACCCCCATGGGCTGCAGGGAAAGGTGATGACCTTCACTGTGGTCATCAACACAGCCTGCAGAGGAATCTTGGCTCTGGCACTTGGAGCACCTCCTGCCCCTCCTTCTTCATTGACCTTGGTGTCTCCCTGTTGTTTCCCTCACATGTTCTCACCTCCTCCTCTTCTCTGGCTAGAAAAACACTATGCCCCCACTTTATTTTGATTTTCTTCTTAAATATGTCATCACAGAGGCATTACCATCATCTCTAACTGGCCCAGCTTTGGCCAGCAGCATGTCCATCCTCAGAACCACCAGGGACTGGCTCTGCTGGACATGGTGGAAGCTTCTAGCAGCTTCTCACAGAAGCCACCTCTGTGACCCCCTCACTACCAAAAGCCAGGCCATACAAAACCAGCACACCTTAGCAAGTAGGAAGTCAATAATGAGACTTGATAATTTGCAGATACAATGATCCTAAAATTTATTTTAAAATTTTGTACTTATCATATGTTCTACTATGTATTATATTTTTACTTTTTAGTGTACAAATTACCAATTGAATCCATGTTGATAGGTGATGGGTAGTGGGTCTTAAGGCGCCCCAGCATAACATTTTCATCTGGAAGAGATACCTTCTACAATTCCAGCATTTGTTCCACCAGCAAGGTTTGAAAGATTTTTAGGACAACTTGTCTTGTAGCACCACTGTATTTTTTGCTGCTGATCCAGGACAAAGTCAAGAAATAAAGTTTGCCACCAGCTGAGAAAGGAAATTAAGTAAAGGAAAGACAGCAAGAAAGGATTGATGGGCACTATGAGTCTCAGGAAAAAAAAGAAGCCTTACCTCTGAAATACGCACCATTTTTGTTATGATACTGTAATATCTTAGACTACTCATGAAATTTCTAAGTGGTTTTTCTTTCCAACAATGATGCAATTCTATAAAGTTGTTTTCTTCCTTGCCCAAAATTTCCTTTTAATTTTCTATTTTAGGCCTGGTAAATTGAAATAACTAAGTGTACCTTTTGTTTAAAATCAGCTTAATACATTTATAAAAAATTATTATACTGAATAGCCTAAAAAATATTGGCTTAGCAAAAGAAGTTGAAAATATTTTAGTTCATAGTGATGATTTGAAATCTGCTAGAATACTTAATCATTTTCAAATACAAGGAGTTTTTTCATATATTCAATTTTTCCTCTTCATTTGCATCAGAAATTGCATGATAAATTAGGATAATTTCAGGTAATTTCCCACAGGACAGGAACCTGACTTATTTCGGATAGCTTAGACATGACCTAATATCCTGTGAGGATTCCGGCTGGAGAACCAAGTTAGGTTATATTTGTGGAAGAGACTGGAAGGCAAAGCTGAACTCAGCTCCAGAAGACAAAAACTGACATATTGCTAGGATTCTCCTTTTACTAAAGGAATCATGATGGTGCATTCTGGTTCTTAAAGGAGATGAGATTTTTAAAGCAGGAGTCACCCCTGCAATGTCTTTTTATAACTGTTAAGAAATATTTACAAGGTTGTAAAAAGCATTGGGGAAGCACTCAGATTTGGGAGGATCCTAGTCTTTGAGCAAAAATATTGATGCTACAAAGAAAACCCTAAAATATAGGCCCAGTCACATTGCAGAAAGGTGCTCTGTGCTAGAGATGGCCAGTAAATTGGTATCAAAAGATGATTCTGAATTAATGTTATAGTAAGGGATATAAAAATTGTTAGTTTTTAATACACTCATGATTTTCACCATAGTAAACCTATAACTCTCTTTTCAGCCTTCTAGAGAGCTAAATCCAGCTGGAGTGCTGTCTTTGTCTCTTACTGCTCTTGCCCCAGTTTGGGTATCCTTGTGGACTGGTGGCTCCAGCTGGAACAGGACAGAAAATGGTAAAGGGCTGATCTCCTCTCGGCCTTTTCCCTGGAACTTGGGGACAGCTCACTGAGTGACAAGTAGAGCTGCCAGTGAGGGTGTTCCCTGGGCCATGGGGCAGGTGATGAGGACTAGGGCTGTACCAGGATCAAGATCTAGGAAGGGGCAAGTAAGGTGAAGTCAGTCTCATTCCCAGGATTCATCTGAGGGTGCAATTTCCATCAGTGTAGAATTCCTCAAGGACAGGGCCTGATCTCAGGGAAGAAAAGGAAAATGTTGGGAGGAGGAGAAGGGAGAAAAAAAGTCTGTGTTACTCACAGTGCCTTTATTCCTACTGGCCTGTTATAGTGGGAAAGAGAGAGAAAAAAAAAACGGTATTGGCATTACTGATCACCATCCTGGAATAAGATGTTGTGTGCATTTCCATCCTACCTCTATGTCTGCAACTTTTTACTTTATAACAAGACCTAACTCTGCTACTAGGGAAGTAGGCAGAAGGTTTCTCACAGCGCTCAAATGAGATAGGAGCAAGCTCAACATGCTATTATGGAGGTTTCCTGCTCTTCTCCCTCCTCAACTCTATAGAAATGCAGCTGCCTTGTTTGAGTTTTTTTAGCTGTCTTCTGACTCTGAAACATGTTCTCCATGCAATCAAAATGTGTCTGACAGAATTTTCAGTTCATGTAAAACAAATATAAAAATAAACAGATCTTGAGAAAACCAAGCCATTCTAAAAATCCTTGATGTTTTCCCATAGACATTCAAAGACTATGTCTAGGGGGAAATCACTGGCACTTCAAATGTAAAAGCAGGTATAGAGATAACATATGTCAGTCCTGTAGACCCAAACTTGGTATTCCATGCTCTCATGAGTGAAAACTGCAGGAAAAGAAGAGGAGAAAATTCTTTTACTGCCATATTAAATCTGCATATTTAGCTCTAATCTCATTATCAAATTATGCCTTTGCTTACTGAATTCATTTTTGACAAATAATTTGCATCAGGAAACAAAGTGGTAAATATGTTGTTGGAGTCAGAAGCATGAGACTGCAGTCCCAGGTCTGCCACTGTCTGGGATGCCACTTTTCCTTTCTGTTCCTTTGTTGATTCTCCCACCATTGTTTGATCACCACTTTATACTGGAAACCTTTGCAATTTTTGGTATAATGCAATGAAGCCTTGATCTTGCATTGGGCTTCTAAGTACTGCTGCAACACTGATACTACAAAAGCAAGGAATATCCAAGGGAGGAAGCACATAGCCCCCGTCACTCTCTTGCTGAGTGGTGAATTCAGAGTAGTATTGCTGTTCACTTCAGAGTGCATAGAATTGGTATCCATTTTGTTTTCAAGTATATTGAATATTTTGAAGTTTCTGTCAGCTGCTCAGTGTGCTGTCAAATGCACTAATGAAAGGTTTTCCTAAAGTTAATTTTCCTCCTCGTAATACAATACCCAAATTTGCTTTAACACTTGAAAAAATCCATCCATACTAAAGAGAATCAGTTGCTTAATCCTAAAATTAAAGGTTATTGCATGCAAGAGAAAATAATTACATGCTTAAAGTATGGAAAAAAGAAAACTTTTTTAATATGTAGGTATTTGTATAATTAAAGACTAATCAAGCATGAAGGCTGCTGACTAAACCAGAAAATGAGATTGTTGGCAAGCAATATTGTAATGTAAATGCCATTTTTGTTTAAGTACTAAGGAGCTGGAGGAATGATATCCTGAACAGATTAAAAGCAAACAGCATTGATAATAAATATTTATCAGATTTCAAATGAAACACATAGAGATTTTTATATTTTACATGCAAAATATATTGGCATTGAAGTATTCAGTCACTTTTCAAAGCTTTGTTCACATCTTCTCTTTAAAATGTTGATAACAAGCACTCACTAGTGATAGAAACAGCTTTAAAACTCAGTCTTAATCTGTAACAACATCAGTAATATGTAGGCAATGGAAAACAGCTAAGAGGTTCTAACACAGTTAACTACAGATGTATAAAAACAGCTCCTGGGGCTGGATAGTCAGAACTTGAGTGGTCTAGATATGTTTTATTTTCTTTCTCTTTTCATCAAAATGTTCGCATTAATTTTTCAAAAAACAGAGGGAAGCTTCTGAAGCTTAAAGCCATGCGATTAAACAAATATTTAGTAAAGTATTTATGGAGGACTTTTGTATATACAGAAATTAACCCAACATAACCACCATTTTATTGTAGACGACTTATTTAATTAAAGGCTTGTATCATCTTGGGGCAGTGTTTTAAGTTTGTGGTAAACTATTGCAATGGTTAAATATGCTCATCATACACCTTTGTGTTATGTTACTGCAGCCTTAATCTTGTTTAGAAGTGAATATAAAGATGTTTGGATACAACAGGAGTTCAGAAGAATGAGGTAATGCTAGGACACCAAATGTGTTCCTATTCCCATTCATTTTCTTTTCATTACACTGTTCCCAAAGTTGGCACTACTCAGCATGCTGAGGTCCAACAGAAACCATCTCTTAATAAAGTCTAATCATACAACAGTTTAAGCTAATTTTAAAAATCCTTTGAAATCTGTGAACAGAGGCTAAACCCAGTGGTTATGATAGCAAGCCAATTAATACCTTTGCTTTAGTACATGCATTGTGGGCCATTACGTCCTTTGTATTGATGTGTACCTCCTGTTGTTTCCTCACGATTTTACTTTTTGGAATAATCTTCATCTCAATTATGACTGAGATATACAATAGTATGTCACTGACAGAGTTATTGAGGGAAAGTGACAAAAGAGGTTTTTGAATGTAAGGCTGCCTACAACCTTATCTAATTTTTCCTATCCTGGTGTAATTATATTCTATTTGCCTTTGGACTAAAGGAGTGTAGACAAGTTAAAATTAAATAATACTGTGAAAAAGTCTAATGCTAGTCTCTTGAATAAGCATTGATCAAATTTTCAGAAGGTCTGTGTCACTACCACTGAGATGAACCATAGAAATTATTATTTAGCCTTCAAAAGAATAAAGATACAGATTTCAACCTCTGCATTTCTTAGAAAGGCTTTGCTTGTGTCTATAGGTTTTATCACAGGAAACTGACAGTTTGCAAATGCCAAAATTCAGACTGAGGTCAGCCCAAGCCAGCCTGGCTCATACAATATCCTGTGTTTGTCTGAATTACTGATCTCTTAAATGTATAACTTCACAGATGGGCATATTAATATATTGATATTAAGGAACTTTATAACAACTGCTTTGTAAGTCCTCTAAGCAATTCATATTTACATTAGTTTAATGGTACAAAGGATTATGTTGGTAAAAACACACTAAGGAAAATAGTAGTAAAAGTACAAAACTTTGTGTGTAGACAGTCAGTCAACAGTGGTCCAACAAGAGGAAAGTAGCAGAGACAGTAAAACACATTTAGACCAAAGTTATGCAGCTGATGATCTAGCAGCCAGGTCTGACCCATAGGAAGTTTCTATCGAGATACCAGGTGAGCAACTAAAAGAAAAATAAAAGAATTTGAAGGCAATTGCGCATTTGCTTTACCCTGGGGTGTGTCATTGCTTGTGGGTCATGAGAGCAGCCAAAATACCTAAGAGAGCTGGGCAGGTGAAAAATCTGCCTTTTGATGTTTGTTTGTTTGTTTGTTTTTCATACATAGATGACTGAACAATAGTAGTAAATTTTAGCTTGCCTGTTAGCAAAAGAGCCTGATTCTTTTCTTCTACAGAGGTAACTGTGTCTCCCAAAGATTAGTGATCATGTCAAGCAGATGGTAATTCCTTTTTTGTTTGTTTATTTTCAAATGCAGTGTAGTATAAAGTGTAAGTTACAAGAACAGTTTACCTGTTTTTTCTAGAAGGGGCCTTTACCACAATTTTCTGATGAAAACATAGAATGTTGTAAATTATTTAAATGCTGAAACACTTTCACAAATCATTAAACTACCTTGTGTCTTGGAACATGGAGAGGATATTCCTGGGGTATTTATCTGAGGGCTCTTCAGGTTGAAAGGGGAATGAAGTCAGCAGAATAAAAACCAGTCCCATACAGAAAGAGCAATTATTCACAAAATAAAAATGAGGATAATGGTTAGAAATGTCAGCATATATATCTGAAATGCCTTTGGTGTGGCTATTACTTATGAAAAAGTTATTACTGCCATTTTGCACTAAGTAGTTATTCCTACTACCACACAGTTATTTCATTGCAACCATGACTCATATAGCATTCATATATATGGAAAACCTACAAAGAAACCTCAAACCACCGAGGAAAATGCAGCATGTCTCTCAGCTCTCTGACTTTATATTCCTTGACAACCATCAACCTAAACAGGGCTTAAAAATGCTCAACACTAGTGTACATCATCTCCATTTACCTTCATGAATCAATAAGGACATGGAAGCCTTATCTTCCATGTGTGGTTTTGAAAGTCTTAATCTGATTCAGTAGACTAACAATATCCTTTACTGCAAGACATAAAATGTAAGATCACAGCCCAGGGTATAGCCACACATGGAAGTCTGAAGGTCAGCCAGATGCTGCGCTGGTTTCCAGGACTGTCCAAAAAAGTTGCCTTCTTTTCAAAGAGAATCTACCCCTCATCTGAGCAACAGATATTGAAATTTTTGGATGTTTTTCTGGACATGCTTAATTTGATTTTGTAATTTTGTCACAGGAGAAAGTCTTATTACAAAGATTAGGCAAAAATCAGACCCAAGGATATTCCATCATCTCTACAAACACTTGACTTCAAACCAGAAAAAGAAAACAATAAAATCAGGGCAAATGAGAAAACTGCATGGATAAAATAAAACTGTTAAATATGATTTCTTTCATTTTACTTTATCATATGCACATGAGCCCCATGTGATTTGAGAAATTTGATTCAAAATGAAGCTCTTAAAACTGGGAAATTTCAGTCCTACCAAAACACTTTCTTTGGGAACTTATGGAAGGAGACACTTAATAAACACAATCAAAATACCTAAAAAGTTTCAGTTCCAATGGAAAGAATAATAGTGCAATAAATTTTTCCACCACATATTTTAAAGCCTGTTTGAAAAAAAACAATTCTAAGAAATTATTGGAAATTAATCCAAGTATAGAATATAAACTTC